>APFE030966862.1:0-13624 GCA_000404065.3 Pinus taeda
GCATGACTTACCCTTGTGGTTAGAAGAGGAGGAAGAAGATGAACTATATTACACCACCCCCCACCCAATCTGCACTTTGGACATTATTACAGGAGGGGAGATGTTGAGAAATCAATGCTAGTAGGATTAGGGTTAGATTTCTCTTTCTTGATAATTACTTGTGAATTATGTTGCCTTCTTTTACTTATTTGTTATATTATCTTTCATCAAACAATTACCAAATTATTTGTGCATGAAGATCACAAAAATACAAGACAAAAGATGTAGGCACTCTGCTAGGGAATGACCCCTATCTAGGGGAAAACCCAGTCAAAATATCTTCTTTCAATAATTTTCCTTGAGACTCTTCTATCTAGATAAAGACCTCGTCCAAACCAAGCCAACATCTCCTTCTTCGATCCAACCTTCAACCTATAAGCAGCAACACTTTAACCTTGACAACTTCGACTTGGCAGCTTCTGACATCAGCAACAACTTCGACCTTGACTAGGAGACTTTGATCTCCTAAACCAAACCACACGGGAGAGAGAGAGGCACCAAAATTTAGATTTTATTCTTCCCTTCCACCTTGATCAAACTTGCACTCCTTTTGGACCCTTCCTTCAACTTCACACTTCTTCCCATCTTCCAGCTTCTAGCTTCCAAAGATCGAACTATGCTTGAGAGAGTGAGATGCTCAAATGAAGTCAAATTTCCTTGTATATATAGACTTCCAATGAGGTTGAATCACCTTCCTTGAGGCCGACTTGATCTTCATGAGGCCAACTTGGTGTGGAGGTTACGTTATTTAGTTTTTACTCAAAAATAAGTCTTTTTACATCCTTCGAAAGCCCAAGAAGAGTCTCATGAAATATACTATGACTCTATTGACTCTTTATTATCCTAGGAGTCCTCAATGGGGACTTTGACTAATAAAATAATGACCCAAGAATGAAACCCGTGCTTTAATAAGTCATTGTAACAATAATAAAAATTCTTTTCACAAATACATTTTATGAAGACCGAACCTAGTTACATTTTTCAACACTCCCTCTTAACTAGGGAGGATTCATACGGAAGATCTCAATCTATATGAACTATGAAAAGTTAGGCATTGCAATACCATGAACTAGATTCCTAACCAGGGAAATCTATCCAAGGTCTCTCAACAATTTAGGCACCACAATGCCACATACTAGATTCCTGACCAGGGCAATCTATCCAAGTGGGACTAAGATGGACTAAATCTTTCAACCTCTTAGGTACCATCAGGCTTACTTGATAACCATCAACTCAAGGATCTAGGTGCATATCTAAAGTCATAGCTCCATGCCCAATGCCACCCTCCCTACTTCGGGAATTAGACATCAACACATAGCATCAACCAAATGTCCTCCCAAGTAATGTGTCTCACACACAAGGCCTAAAAAAATCTCTTCAAAACTTTTATCGTCATCAACAAAATCAGCAATATCAACTAAACCAAGCATGCTTCTAAGATACTCAAACTTCTTCTGAGGAAGATACTTTGTTAGTATATCAACTACCTGATTGTTTCTTGGGACATATTATAGCCTCATGATCCCATCCTATATCAAGTTCCTAATATAGTGGAACTTATTGTTGATATGATTTGTCCTAGAATGAAACACATAATCTCCATACAGCTTGATACAACTTTTATTATCACAGTTAATCACAATATGATCTAGAGGCTTCTCGAACAAATCTGTCATAAGCTTCCTCAACCATACAATGTCCTTTCCTACTTCACATGCACCCATGTACTCTTCTTCAACACTTCTCAAAACAATAGGATATTTCTTTATACTCATCCATGAGATCATGACAGATCCCAAAATAAAGCATCCTCCGGTAGTGCTTCTTCCATCAGTGTCACCGCCACCCCAATCTGAATTTGTGAAGCTAATCAAATTGACTTCCTTGCTATTGTACTTTAGGCAGTGATGTATTATACCACGAAGATATCTCAATATATGCTTGGCAGCTATCCAATGATCATAATGAGGCTCCAACTGAAACTGGCTTAGGATTTTCACATCAAAACATATATCTAGCCTAGTATTTACCAGATATATCAGAGAACCTACCAATTGACGATAGGAGGAAGGATCCATGAGACTTGAGTAGGATCTCCTCAACTTCTTGAGATTGGTGATCATAGGAGTAATCATGGGCTTGGAATCCATCATCCCAAATTTCTGCAACAACTTGATGATGTACTTTTCTTTCCCCAAATATATCTCCCCGGGATTTTTCCATACTTCTAGACCTAGGTAATAGTACATCAGTCCTAAATCCTTCATCTCAAATTCGACTGCCAGCATATTCTTACATTCTTGTATTCTTCTCTCCACACCTATGATAAATAGATAATCCATATACAATAGAATAATGACTAGCTCATTATTCACAACCTTGATGTAGATATTAGGATCTACAAAACTCTTCACGAACCCAATTCTCAGAAGGTATGAATCCATTCTTGCATACCATGCCCTAGGAGCTTGCTTCAAACCATTCATGGCCTTCTTGAGTCTACAGACATGAGTGTCCCTGCCATTTTCTTCAAAGCCTTTGGGTTGCATAAATGGTCCCATTCATTAATGTTGTCTTCATTTCCATTTGATGGATCTTCCATCCCATTGTAGTAGCCAACAAAACCAAAGATCTAATGGTAGTATACCTTCCAGTGGGTGCAAAGGTTTCTTCATAATATATGCCTTCCTTTTGAGAGAAACCCATTGCAACAAATATGGCCTTGTATTTATCTATGCTTCCATAAAAAACATGTTTTATCTTGTAGATCTATTTTGAGGTGACAACCGATTTGTCACTAGGTCTATGAATGATTTCCCAAACCCCATTCTTCATGATGGATTGATATTCTTCCTGCATAGCTTTCTTCCATACTTCTTGATGAGTAGCTTATTCAAATGTAGATGGTTATGCTTCAATTATTCTTGTCATAAATGCAACATATCAAGAACATCTCTTCGGCCTTTTTGTTTCCCTAAAGGTTCCTTTCATAGCTCCATGCCCTTCAACATCTTCAAGAGTCATTTTCAACCAATTTGGCCTCCTCCTTGTGATCAATATGAGAACAAATTCAATAGGATCACTTGGTCCTTCTTCTTCCTCTTGTATTGTAGAAGGGTTGTCGGGTTGTACTTATTCTTCTTCTTCAAATATGGGTAGATCTTCTGTTAGCCTCCTGCTGCAGTAGGTTACTCATCTTTCATGATTGACATTTTTTACATGCCAAATATGTCATACTTTGCATGTTGCAATGTTCCATATTTGCTACAAAGGCCAAGGAAGGATGACATGAGAGTGTGCTAGCCTAAATGTCACTGCTGTATTCCAATTTTGATGTGCTATTCCATTTTTGAAGAATTTTCAGTTAAAGGGAGGTCCAAACAGTTTAATCTTGGTCTCCCTAGGTTTCAATTTCCTGTTGTAGAATATAGAGAATCGTTATCTGTCCAAACAGCTTAATCTTGGCAGATTCTTAGATAGGTAGAGAAGTAAGGGTGCTCAACAGCCTAATCTGAGCCCCTGGATGAAATAAGTGTAGATGTAGATAGGAGGAGAGTAAAAGAAAAGTTTAAAAGCTGGGTTTGCTAGTGCAAGTGCACCCAAACCAAAAGGAGAAAAAATGCTAGGTAAGTAGGCTGGGTAAGTAGTTTTGTAGTTACAGAACTCAAGCTATGTGATCCATTTCATGTTTTCAAGTGTTATATCTATCTGGGTCACAAGTTAGAAGCAGTTTCCATTTGAAGGACTTCAAGCGAGGCATGTCTAACTCCCCCTTCTTCTTATTTCCCAAATCAGTTACTAACATCCCCTTGAGGACCTTGGGACTTCCCCAACAAGTCCTACCTTAAGCTCATTTGTGTGAAATATCAAGTCAAGTTTTGGCTTTCCTCAATGAAAAGAAGCCACATTTCTTGTGTAAAATAATTTCTTCATATCCCATTCAAATCCTATGTCTAAGTTTCAATCCACAAACTTAGCCTCTCCCCTACACTTCACCTCACAAGTTCATATTAACTCCTAACTCTATTATATAGCTCGCTAACTAAATGTTCCCATCCCTATGGCTACAAAAACTATATAAAATCCCAAAAATATTAAGTAGCCCCTCCCTTTGGCACTATAGCCATATTTATCAAGTTTGGGAAGCAATAGTCCATCTGGGGCTCCTACTAACCCATCTGCTTCCTAACCTGGAGTTAGTTTGACATCTGGTCACACTAACAACCATTTACCCTTAACCCTAACCCTCCAAAACCCATGCTCCGCCCTTTCTCCTAAAGTCCCGCATGTAAATAATTTAACCCCGCTTATATATAACCCAAAACCCACTTTACCAAGGTTTTTTCCCCCGCCGGATTAAACAATTAATAAAAAAAGCGTCGCGGGCCCCGTATCTATCCTTCCGCCACTTTGATTGTGCCACCGACCGTCTGATCTGATGCGCCCGAGATCTACAGTGCGCGGGTCTTTTCCCGCCTCGATATGCCGAGGGTTAGCATCTAGGAGATGGGCGGTTTTCCCGTCGTACTCCCGCCACGCGTCACCCTCCCGGCTGTGGCAGAGCCCCCTCCTCTGAAACTATTTCTGCACAAAAGCAGTGCGCCACAAACCGATACCGCTTCCCCCTGTGTGGTGTCAGCGCCACGTCATCAGCTTGCATCGGCCTCCTGCCACCGTGTCCTATGCTACATCACTACCACCGTACTACCACGTCATCACCCTGTCGTACTGCCACGTCACCCCACTGACGTCACCCTGATGACGTCACCACCGTATTAGGTCCCATTGCTGATGTCATCTACCGTACCGCTGACGTCACCTGCCGAAAAAAAAAAAAAAAAAAAAAAAAAAAAAAAAAAAAAAAAACAAAAAAAAAAAAAAAAAAAAAAACAAACAAACAAACAAAAAAAAAAACAACAAAATCGCAGCTTAGGAAGCCCGGATTCAAAATCTGAGGCAGTTTTCGATGCGAAATTAGGAAAAGGGCCAAAATGGAAAGCCCCAGTTCAGCGCAGCTCTGCATCAGTTAATTTTTCCCGAAAGAGATAAAAAAGGGGCAAATTAGCAGTTTAAAGAGGATCAGTAGAGAGAGAGAGTCCTGATTCAAGTATTAAAGAGTATCAAAGCAGAAATGAAGCCAAATTGCATGTCAAAGAGTATCAGTGTTGCGGCAAAGTGTATCAGTCATCAACATCAGTGGAGAACTCAACATCAAAGCAGAGGAGCATTAAAGACCATCCAAACAAAGTCAATGAATACAAGAACAGAGTTAAAGGCAATTAAAGACGAGTCATATCAGATTTAATGAGATCCAATGCCACTCAGCAGCAGCAAAACTGCCTAAGGAGGAAATTCAAGTGATTTAAAGCCCAGACTTTGCAAAAATAGTGTATGAAGACACATGAAGGCGACGCTGCAAAGCTCAAAGCACAGTGATTGCAGAAGCAGTGCATCGAGCCACCAAGGACACCATATTAATTCATTTTGATCTGGCTGCCTCCAGTGCAACTCAATAGACATTTACTTGCATTTAATTTCAGCACAAGTTTAGGTTTAAAAAATCTTTTCCCGCAGACCTGTTTAGGTCAGCTGTAGTAAATACTCTTAGATATTTTCACTATAAAGACAGCCCTGAACAATGTAATAGGGTTGGTTGGTTGGTTGTTTTGTAAATGCACTCCAAGAGAGACTCGCTCTGTATCTGACATGTTTTATATAATCAAAGATTGTTGAAAGCTTGGAGAATGGACTGTTTGATGTGTTGTTAATGTCTCTGAAGAGTGAATGAGGGAAATCTTGTGCTATTTTATGAATCAATAAGTATTCCTTACCTCTGTTATTTCAATTTCACATATGCTTAAGTCACAGAACAAAAGTTTGGTTTAGAATTTGCTTACATGCACTCTATGCTCAGTTTCTGTGGCTTCTTAATGTTTTCCTCTTGATTTAGGCATAAATATGGATTCCTTATGGCTCATATTTGCTCTATTTCATATATGAATGACTGTTATCTGGGAATTCTTAGTTGCTCCCAGGTAGGGCTTGTTTATCTTCCCTCTGCTAACCTAATTGAGAGATTCTTTGTTGCCTCTCATTCCTTAGCCTTCAATCCATCTTCATTTAGCCTGAGTATTGTTTCATGAGCAGCTACCTTGCCCCTCTTTCCTCTTGTGACCAAGAAAACGCACCAGCAGCCTTACTCCACGACTCCACGCCCAATGGTTTGAAACTTGTCACACTATGCATTGCCTCTCTACTTGCAAGCATCCTCCTTCCACCCAAACACAATACAAAACCCCTGAACCCAATAACTAGCCTAAAATCATCATCAACAAAGCTAAATCATCAAGAGAGAGCCCTCTCTGATTGCAGGTGGGCTAGAACCTGCAGCCCAAAGATTGGTTTGTGGTTACCTCGGTCGTATCCCTTCAGGAGCTTAGGGAAAACCTGAGTGTTAACATCTTCTTCATCAGAATTAATTGGAATATCCTTCGATCTTTTGTAGGCTTGATTCCATCAAATATAAATATTTTGTATGCCTTTGAGGAGAGACTATATCCAACGAATATCCCTTTGATGCTTTTAGAATCCAAGTTCTTTCGTTTGTCCTTTGGAACATGGATATATGCAGGACTCCCAAAGATTCGGAAGTGGTCCATACTTGGCTTCTTTCCTGTGAATGCTTCCTCATGTTTCATATTATTGATAATTCTATGACGACTTCTATTTTCAACATATACGACTGTCATTGTTCCTTCTCCCCATAGAAAATTTGGCAAATCTTGATCAAGTAGCATCGTTCGTACACCTTCTTTAGTTGTCCTATTATTTATTTCGGCCACTCCATTTTGTTCGGGATAGTAGGGAACAATAAGCTCCCTCTTAATTCCCTCATCTTTACAATATGCAATTAATTCTTTAGAATTGTATTCCCAACCATTGTCACATCTCAAAGTTTTTATCTTTTTTTCGGTTAGGGTTTCCACTTCACATCTAAACTCCTTGAATTTATCAAATACTTCATTCTTCTTGAGAAGATAGAACCATGTCTTTCTAGAGTGATCATCAATAAATGTTACATAGTAAATATGACCTCCAAGTGATTTGTCAGACATGGGCCCACACACATTAGAATGTATGAGGTCTAATAGTTCTTTGGACCTTGTTTCACTATTTGAAAATGGTTTTATTGTATGTTTTCCCAAATAGCATCCCTTGCAAACTCCTTCACGGTCTTCTTTGATATTGGGGATGCCATGAACTAGATGTTTAAAATTAGGAATGACCTTGTAGTGAAGATGACCATATCTTCTATGCCATAGCTCAATAGGAGATATTTCCATATGAAATAGGGAGCGAAGGTGGTGTAATGACACTATACAAACTTCCTTCACTGACTCCAATGACCCTAGCTTTATCAATACTATAATATTTTCCCTATAATAAAAAATTTCCATCAACAAAAGCAACTCTATCCCCTTTATCTTCTAAGCAAGAAATTGAAATCAAATTCTTTTTCAAACCTAGAACATATAGTATGTTGTTGAGATGTAGCTTTTCTCCTTTCTCCAGCTTCAAAGATGTTGATCCCAAGCCTTTAACATCATAAATTTTGTTGTCTCCCAAATCCACTGCATGAGAGGATGGTTCCTTTGATAGATTTTGTAGTTTCTTAATTTCCTTTTTCATATGCCTTGATGCTCCATTGTCAATGATCCATGCATTATCATCATTGAGGGATCCTGTAAGTGCATCTAAGAACCCTTGACTTATGATCTTGTTGAATAAGTAGTAGACAATCTTCTTGATCCATTTTCCTGTAGAAGTGAATCCCATTCTTATCACAGAGGGAGTAATCATTTCCTTTAAGCCAATGAAGTGATATTCAATATTCTTCAACCTTAGCTCTGATACCATGTTGAGAAATTAATGCTAGTAGGATTAGGGTTATATTTCTCTTTCTTGATAATTACTCGTGAATTATGTTGCCTTCTTTTACTTATTTGTTATATTATATTTATTGAAGCAATTACCAAATTATGTGAGCATGAAGATCACAAAAAAAAAAAGATGTAGGCACTCTACCAGGGGAAAACCACTATCTAGGGGAAAACCCAGTCAAAATCTCTTCCTTTGATAGTTTTCCTTGAGACTCTTCTATCTAGATAAATACCTCCTCCACACCAAGCCAACCTCTCCTTCTTCGATCCAACCTTTGAATTAGCAGTAACAGAACTTTGACCATAACAACTTCGACTTGCCAACTTCTGAAATCTGCAACAAATTTGACCTTGACTAGGATACTTTGATCTCCTAAAGTAGCCCACATGAGAGAGAGAGAGAGAGGCACCAAAGTTTCTATTTTTTTCTTCCCTTCCACCTTCACCAAACTCACATGCCTTTTGGACCCTTCCTTCAACTTCGCACTTCTTCCCAACTTCCAAAGATTGAACTATGCTTGAGAGAGTGAGATGCTTAAATGAAGTCGATCTACCTTACATATATAGCCTTCCAATGAGGTCAAATTGCCTTCCTTGAGGCAGATTTGGTGTGGAGGTTACATGATTTATTTTTTACTCAAAAATAATTATTTTTACATCATTGAAAAGACCAAGAAGGGTTTTATAAAATATACAATGACTCTATTGACTCTTTATTAATCCTAGGAGTCCTCAATCGGGAATATGACTAATAAAATGATGACCCAAGCATGAAACCCATGCTTTAATAAGTTAGTGTAACAATAATAAAAATTCTTTTGAAAAATATATTTTATGAAGACCGAACCTAGTTACATTTTTCAACAAGGGCAACCTAATGAAGATGATGTCATTGAGCATATCCTTTAGAATCAACCTCCCACTCCCATACCAATCGATGAGTTGATGAAAGAATATGGGAGTAACACTTGGGTTGACTTATGCCCTATTGACTCAAGTCCATACCATGTCAATATTGTAGAGTTTAGTCCATCTAGAACCTTAAAGATCAACCCTTCTCTCTCGGCCAAACGGGAAGAACAATTGTGCAAAGTGTTGAGGCAACACCTGGATGCTTTTGCTTGGGACTATAAGGAAATGAAAGTTGTGCATCCCTCAATTTGTACTCACCATATTTACATCAAGGAGGGATGCAAGCCTTTGTGCCAACCCCATAGGAGGATGAACCCAGCTCTTAAGGACATTGTGAAAGAAGAACTACAAAAACTATTGGATGCAGGGTTCATATACCCCATTTCATATAGTGAGTGGGTGTCACCTCTTGTGTTAGTTCCTAAGAAGAATGGGAAGTGGAGAATCTGTGTGGATTATCCGGAACTCAACAAGGCTACAGACAAGGAACATTTTTCCTTTCCCTTCATTGACCAAGTCCTAGTTGGCCTTGTAGGGAAGAAATTATTCTCCTTCCTGGATGGATTTAGTGGATACAATCAAATCCAAATCAACCCCAAAGACCAAGGTAAGACCACATTCACATGTCCTTGGGGTACCTTTTCTTATAGAGTTCTTCCATTTGGTTTGTGCAATGCCCCTGCTACTCAAAGGGAATTTTTGTGTATTTTTGTTGAATTGGTTTGTGACTCTATTGAAATATACATGGATGATTTCACTCCTTATGGATGTGACTTCTGTTAGAGTCGGTCTAGTTATGCCTCCGTCAGAGATCAAATCTCTTTTTGCATTTCATGTTTAGGTGCCCCATTAGTTTCGATCTGTTGTATTTCGTTAGGCATTCCATAACTCTGATGGAATGGTTTGTGTCACTCATTCCCCCCGTGCTTGGCACTGCTGGTTCAGGTCTATTCATAAAAACAAAGCTTCAAAGGTCATTTACAGTCATGTTTTAAATTTTTAGGTCTTAGGTCTAGGGTTGAGTCAATTTTGTTTTGGAAAGTCTAAGAAGACTAGCAGGCCAGAGGGATGTCTTTGATAGATGGTTACCGCAATAATTTTCATCATTATACAGATAAAATTAGGACTTGTTTTGAAGATAAGTCGTCATCTCATTTTTGTAATAAATTTTCAAAAATTTCAGTTCTTGAATTGTCCAAGCGCAGCCTTGGTCTCCTTTGCCAGATCATATCACAGCCATCCCTGCAAAAAATCAACAAAGAACATTAGTCCAAACCTCAGCAAATTATAAAAAATCAAAAAAGCAGTGTCTATTTAAAGACCAAAAGTGAAAAGTGCCAAACCTTACAAAGTGGGTTCTTGAATCAATTTAATTCAAATGAGATATTTTGTTTGCTTATAAATAGGGACAACAAGTTCATTTGCACCCAAATTCCCAAAGCAACATCGTGCCTAAGCATTTGAAGGCCAAAACCGCGAATTGAATGCTGGTGGACAGTTTTGGAGGGTGCACTACACATTGAAGCTGTGCGCTACGCACCGGGCAGTGCGCTACGCATTGGGCGAGCGCGGCCTTTGTAAAAATACATAGGCACTACGCATCAGGCTGTGCGCTACGCACTGGGATAGCGCGCTACGCACTCAGTCCAGCACACAATTTGTTTATATTTATGCGCCCAGATCGTGTCTAATCGCCTCCAAAGCTGCAAGTAGGTGTTCTATAACTGATTCAATCAATTTGATATTGTTTATAGTGTGTTTGAAGAGAGGAGGTGATGTGTTGGGTGTAAGAAATCGAATGAAACCCTAGGCCCCTATCAAATTTTTTTTTAAGGGTATTAAAGGACATATGGGTAATTGGTGAAGATTTTTCTGCCTTTCCTTGGTGAAACAAAGCTCCATGCCCATTTGAAAGCTTTGAGCCAACAACACTTCATACCCTTGTCCATTTGTCAAACTGTCCTTGTGACTGTTTCATGCCCAAATACACCAAACAGAATGTCCATTATGGCATAAGTCTTATGATGTTTCGGTTGGCTTTTTGAGTATGTATTGAAATTGTGATTTCACCACACCTACAACATACATATTGCAGACCTCCTATTGCAGTTATTGTGTTTTCAAAGCCATGTCAGACACAGAGTCAGTGTATGAGCAGGAAAATGACAGTGATTCCACAACAGAGGGAAATGTGCCACAAAGGCCTCGCAGAGGTGGCAAAGGTGGTAAACATCTTAGAGAAGAGCCCACTTCTATGGTAAAATTGCAGGCTTGCCCACTTGCCATGGATTTTTTTCGATCAGTCATGCTATTATTTTTGTGAGCTAATTTCACAATTTCAGCATCATCGTGAATTAGCTCGCTTGTTTGTTCTCCATTTACATGATGGCCATGTAAACCTCGTTGGAGTTAAATTTCATTTTGTCACCAGAGACTATTGCAGAGGCCACTGGGATACCAAATATCGGGGAGCAATGGAATAAGCGTCAGCAACTAGAGAAATATATTATGAGCCATATATTAAACTTGGGTATATGAGGCACTTGAGCAGATTTTTTCCTTTCCACTACCTGAATGATCGGTTTGCACCTTTGATGAAACTCATCATTCGGTATTTCAGTTGTGAGGGCAAATTCTCGCGTCTTTATGCGTACCATGTCCGTTTGTTGATGCATTTTACAAGGGTACGTCTGATGAACATTCCATACTTTATGTTTTGCAACATAGAGAGGATGGTTGGTTTATTACAAAGGAAGACTCCAGCACAACAGTATTTATCATTACGCATTGATCAAGATCGTAGTGGTACATCAGTTGGCACAGCAGGGCATTACATGGGAGGATTTTATTTCTCGCGACTTTTTCACAGCACCTCAACCACCCCCATAGATAGTTCATGATGAGGGAGAGCCTTTACAGCAGTTTGACATGCCCAAGGTCAAGCATATAAATGCTCCAATGTATATGACATATCAGCGAGGCCACAGGGCCTTATTTGCATCTGCACGACGAGTACTATCTCCACCCGAGGTGGAAGGGGTCTCGTTGACTTCATCAGCACAACGAGTATTATCCCCACATGATGTGGAAGGGGTCTCGTCTTCTTCTTCATCACAGGTATAGATCCAGGATACGGGCAAGAGGCACATGTTTGATGATGGTCCTTCAGGAGGTCAGGACACGGATATCATTGATGTTGATGCTAGCTCTCCTAGCTCGGAGCTAAAGGAGATCATCCGAGAGCAAAGGGCTAAGAATCAGTCGCTACAAAAGAAATTGCAGATGGCTAAGTGGGTGATCAACTACTTGGAGCAGCGCAACAAATAGTTAGAAGATGAGCATACACTTTATGAGCTGCGGAAAATCCGGGAAGACCGAGAATTGGCCCGAAAGAGACCCTGTGATTTGACACCTATTGATCGAGAATCAATGCTCATCGGGTGAACACTCATTTGGAGAAGTTGTTGGAGAAGGAAAACAGAGACAAGGACATGCTTCGTCATATGAAAACTCACGATTGGGCTCGCATGAATGTTTGCAAAGCGAAAATGAAGATCCTAAAGAGGCGTTTGAGCAAAGCGCTAAAACAACGGAAAAAGCCTGATCCACTCCAAATTTTGGCTGAGGCTTCATTGGCAGGGCACAACACATGATAGAGGGTATTCACTCCGAATTTGAGCAAATTCGGAGAAAATTTTGTCATTTTGAATTTTTGGCTTGCAAAACAGGTTTTTTGGCTCAACGCGTAGCGCGCAGCACGCGACCCATAATATTGGGAGGTCCAAATCATAAATGGATTGTAGTTTTGGATTTTTCATGATGAATTATACATGCTCAGCTATTTCCAAAGCATTTCATCAAGTTCTGGGTGACCAAAAGGCTCAAAAACATCATGAAAATCACCTTTCTACCACCTTTTCCAACAGCAGGAGGTACCTCTGGGAGAATACAGGCTTTAGGGGGGAAATGAGCTTAAAATTGAAAAATTCCACTTGGGTTGGAAATCATACATCTAGGTCTTTCCAATGAGCTATCATGAGCTCAATTTGGATGTCGGGAAGTGCCCCAAAAACAGGCTGAAATGTGTGCTACGCATACAGTTTTAGGTCCATTTTTCATTCTTCAGCTCAGGAAATGAAGCCAGTTTGACCAGTTTTGACTTGTGATGTGATTTTTTCACTCCTCTTGATGTAATTAATGAAACATGATGTTATTTTGACACTTATTTACTTATTCTAGAAGATTCAATCACTAAAAGGTGAAAATTTAATGAATGAATTGGTTTCCTAGCTTATAGAGGCAAGTTGTTTTAACTGCCTAGATTGTAGTGCTTTGTTTAGAGTTGGTTGAAACGGATCCTATGATGATGAGCTCGACCCCTAGAGGCAAGGGAATGGGTTGGCTTGCCTATATTATGTATTTTCTTAGTCATTTTCAGGGTTGGACTCTTAGGAATAGCTTGACACTCTATTGTACATATTTTATCTGCAATTTTGACAAAGGAAGACAAGGGTTTTGCAGCACTATTTAGGATTCATGTGGCTTTATGTGTTGATGGTGTGCTTCTTTTAGTATTTGTAAGTTGTTTATGTGTATCTTTTTCCTTCTCTTATCTTCTGCAATTAAACAAATGAAGTGTTAAGGTAGAATCCATAATCTACTATGCTCTGCCTTTAAGTTTGTTTGATTTTCCATGTTTTCATCTATTTATGGAGAATCCTTGAAAGTTTCTT
>APFE030966864.1:0-12574 GCA_000404065.3 Pinus taeda
CCTTCCATAGAAAATCTCATGAAAAGTTCTTGAAAATTAAAAGCTATTGTACCCAGGATTGTAGCCATTGGACTCCTAGTACAACGTCAGCACCTCCCATTGGAATGGAAAGCATTGGGCTAGTCAATACATATTCTCCCATGGATAGCTTGATATTATGGCACTTTCCAGAGCAATTTATCGTTCCTTCATTTGCAACCATCACTTGACACTCTGGTGTTGGATATAGGAAGCAATTCATTTCTTTTGCTATCTTACAATGAATAAAATTGTGGGTGCTTCCTGAATCAATCAAAACTATTACCTTTTTCTTCTTGGTTTGTCCTTCTATCTTGATGGTTTGAGGAGTGGTAATTCCTGCCAATGCATTACAAGATGTGGTCGGATTTATTTGTTCTTCATCTAGGCTTTGTTCCTGGAGTATATCCTCTTCTTTTGACCTTTTTTGCTCCTTTTCTTCTTCCTCTTCACAATCTATGTAGAATAATTTCTTCTCAACACACTTATGACCCTTAGTGTATTTCCTATCACAACTGTAACAACGCCCTTTTGCTCCTTTTTCTTCCAATTGTTGTGGTGTCAACCTTATAGGTTGTGGAAGGCTAGGGGTAACAACACTACCCTCTTTATAGTTGTGACTGGTGTGCTTCCCAGTTGCCATAATTTTGCTTTCCATTTTTCGTGCCAACTTGAATCCCTTCTCTAATGAATGAGGTTCCCAAAGGCGAACATCATGTTGGATATTATCCTTTAAATTCCCTATGAACACATCAACCCTATGCTCCTCTAGAATATTTTTTACCCTTATGTTCAATTTTTGGAACTCCTCAATGTGGTCCATTATTGAACCCTTTTGTTTGAGACTTATCAATTGGCTAAAATAAGTGTTGCTTTTTGTATCCTCATAATGTGTTGTCAATTCTTTCATAAAAATTGCCCAAGTGATAATTTGTTTACGAGAGCAAAGCCATTGATACCATAAAAACTGATTTGGTTCCAAATATAAAGTTGCAATACATACGTTTTGTGTGTTGCACATTATTGAGATCGAAAAATTGCTCCATTTGTAATATCCATGTTGCAGGATCCTTGCCATCAAACTTCCTCATATCGATTTTTGGAATATGGTGGGTCTTCGATCCAAAATTAGAGTCTATGAAATCATGATTAACATTTCTTTTGTTCTCATGATGAGTTTCCTTTACTACCCTTTCACCATTAGTAAGCATTTCTTATAGAAACTTTGTCAAATCTGTCTTCAAATCTTCCATGCCTGTCTTCAAATCTATCTTCAAATCATCCATCTTAGCTTCCATGCCATTCATCCTAGCTTCCACGCCCTTTATCTTAGATTCCATGCCATTTATCTTAGAGTCCACGCCATTTATCTTAGCTTTTGTTAGCTTTTGTGAAAGTGACATTTGTTGCACTTGGTCTTGTAATTTTGATATATCATATAGCATTTCTTCCTCTTCTTTATGAGTCATGCTAGCTCTTTCAGGTTGCTTACTAGGTCTTTGCATTTTCTTTCCTCGGGGCATCAGTTACCGATAATAATGCTCTACTATGCCCTTTGAATTCTTCAAAATAAGTTTTCAAACCAAGCTTAAGAAAAAATTTAAAAAAACCTACACACCTTTTTTCACTTTGTAGGAGCTCGATATTGCCTCTGATGTATCTCTGTAATTTCGGATCATCCAGTCCTGAAATTGTGACATGCAGTAGCCCTCTGTGCCCTCTTTCCAATGCCACTAGTCTGATGCAAATTGGATTCTCCAAGGAAGAGTTATGCCAAATCTCCCACAATGACTTGATTATAGACTAGTTCAGTAGAGCGAACTTGTATGACGTGCCACGAGTCACTATTTCGACATTTTTCTCTGAAAGATATATACAAGAAACTACAGTCTGTCCTCTTTCTATACCTCCTTATGAAATTTCAATCCGATGCTCAGAGAGAAAGTTATGACGATTTTCCCCAGGTCACCAAAAAGTTATAGTGAAAATGCCACGATCACCTATTTAGAGCAGCGGAACCCTAGAATTCAAAGCTCTGATACCAAATGTTATAAACCAGCTCAAAAAAAAGATAGAATGGATAGATCAACGCCTTAGAATTCAACCTCTTCGAGGGGGAAACCTCCTTTACATTACATAAATGAACAATTCTTGGATAATTCAAATGACAAAACCTCCTTTCTATATATAGGAGTCTAAGGAGTCACAATATAACCCAGCCGACCTAACGATAATAATATAAAGCCACAAAAATAACAATAAAGGGATTATATGGGGCACAGTAATAACAATATGGGGACAATAGGGGCACAACAATATTAATAAGGGATACAACTACAATAGTAATGTGGTAATCACTAGTATTATAGGGACCTAACAACCACACATTCCCCATAACATTGTTGGCCATGCATGCTATTTGGGTGAAGTCTAATTCGAATTGTGAAGCCAATGCTTCACCTCTTACTCCTCCTAAAGGCTTCTTGGTAGACTTTGTGTGCAAACATTTTGTTGAATAATGCCTGAATTCGTAGCAGTGGAAGCATTTTGTCTTGTTCAAATCTTTCTTCTTGCCACTATTTGGTTGGATTTAGGTTTGCTTTGGGTCTTCTTCCCTTTGCCCTTCTCCCTCTTTCCAACTAAGGAAAAATTCTCTTCATCCTCAACTTTGGATGATGTCCCATCTCTGTTATTTCTCCTGAACTCTTCTTGAACCAAATCAGACCACAACCTTTCCCAATTTGGTAATTTTTCCCTTTCATTCATAGAGTCCTCGTAATTGTGCCAGGATTTTGGAAGGCCTAGAAGAGCTAGGCTCACCAAGTCATTTTCTACAAAAATCACCCCAACCCCTCCAAGCTCATCTCGAACTTGTGTAATCCTGGAGAGATACTATGAAATAATGTCATTCTTTTGCATTCTAATGTTTTGAAGTTTGTCTCTCAGGGCCAATTTTCTATGGTCATTGCTATTTTTGAATAGCTCAGTCACTGTCTTCCACATAGCAAATGGTGTCTCTTTGCCATGGATATTTGAGACCACATGGTCTCTTACACCTTATAAAATAATTCTTCTCGCCTTTGCAACATCGTTCTTCCACTGGGCTAATTGTTGTGCATTCGACTGTGGAGGTTTTGCAATATCAATTCTCACATATTCTAAGACACCATTGTCATCAAGCACTGATTCCATTTGATCCCTCTAGGCTATGAAGTCTATTGAAATACATTCTCCTGATTCTAAAGAAAAGTTGCTACACAGTGATTTCCAGGGGAACCCATCTGGGAAAAACCCCTCAAGCCTCTTTGCATTAATCATTTGAATAAAGAAACTATTACAATTGCTAGTTCCAACTTTGAGCTCATCTTGCAAAAGAATAACTGTTCTCTTTGCTCAATGAGAAACTCTGGCCAACACTTAGCAAATTATTTGCTCACTATGCCTCCTATTTCCTTGTGCAATTCCTGAGGAAATTAGCCCCTAAAATATAAGAATTCCTCCAAATTGATTGTGAAATTCCCAAGGATTGATCATTGACTGCATGCAACACCTGTACACTCAGATTTTGTATACAACTCTTCTTACACTACCTTGTCATCTCCACATCAGCTAAGGAACTCGAATTCCTTGCATGCACTAGCTATTTTGGGCTAATTGATCAGTTAACTGACAGATCTCTGAGTTAGGTTGTTGTCCCATTGCACAACTGACCTTTAACTCACTCTATCAACAGTTAGAGATCAGTTAACTGAATACAACTGAAAATACCTGAACTGGATTACTAAAATTTAGTAATCAACACATGCATAACTGAACTCCAAGCCCCTAACTTGAATTTACTGAGCTATCTGAGTGACAAGAGCTATGTTAGACTAGTTAATTGCCTCCAAGTTGTCTTGTTGATGTGGAAATTGGATTTACTCAATTTGACTAAGGTTAAAGTCAAATTGAACCTTTCTTGCCCCCCACACATATATATTAATTTGATATTAATTCAAAACTAGTATTAGTGATTATATGAATGATATAATAACTAAAACCCTCATAAATGTTATGCCATGTAAGAATGTGATGTTCATCGATCAAATAAGAATTCCCATGTTCCATAGTGTGTAACACATTAGTGCTTTACCTTAGTTAGTGCATTGATGCCTCAAATAAATAATAGATGTATTGATAAATTTAAATATGTGGTTAATCGTGTCAAGGAACCTTTAGCTATACGATGCACCACTAAAGCATATATGCACAAGTGCGTTGTATATTAATAAAGCCAAGTGGACGGTGAAAGCATTGTATATTAATAAAGCACCATTCATGCCAAGTGGACGGTGAAAACATAAATACACTAATGCAACATATATAAATAGAGCACAACAAATTTTCTAAAAGCCACACCATAATATGATTAGACCACTCCATGCATCTTCAAAAATGTAACATATATCAACATCCCAATGGTGGACCACATATTGATAAAACATTAATACTTTTGATATTAGTGAAATGTTCATGCAAACCTTTTGCATACCACTATTATTATACCATCTTAATTATCTTACCCTCACTAGTGAACTATATATCAATAAAGTACAACTGCATATCCTTTGAAAATTACACCATCCACTCAACTTGACTACCTCATGTATCTTGCTCTATGTGATGTGCACATCAGTGCATCAATGCACCATTTTAAAACAATGTATCATGAAAAAACCACATATATAACTTTTAGTGCATTAATATACCATATTAAAACAATGTATCATGAAAAAAACCATATATAAACCTTCAATTGCTAAGCCACATGTTCTTCATTATAAATAAGGATACTTTTAGTAAAATATCATATGAAGAATTTTTTATTATACATTAACACTTAAACCTATGTTAATCATTATTTTTCCATTAAAATTTTGATTAAAAATTAACAAAGTACTAAAACTTTATAATCAATCTACCATTTACATTTAACATCTCTCTAAATTTTAAAATAAAATAAAAATGATAATACTTATATATATACATTGAACATTATTACCACTGTATTAAAAGAAATGTAAAAATTGAACATTATTACCACTATATTAAAAGAAATGTAAAATTACTAAACACACTTTAATGTAGACAATTCACATCTAAAATGAAGTAGGATTAACACTCACAACTACTCGAGCAAAAGTCCTCTTAGACCTTGTATTCCAAAAAGAGATGCCTTGCTTAATTAGAGTTACGTGAAATGAAATGATATTTTAAGGTCCATGAGACTAGAAATAGTCTATGAGACCATTAGTTCCCTGTTTTTTGCTTTTTGCAATTCAATCCTTTTCTGATTCAAATTGATGATGAACTGACTCGACCTTCCAACAATCCCCTCGCTAAAAAGACAATGCCAAGAAACTGATGCTAACATGTTCTCATAACTTGCTCTGATGTCTTTGAATGCATCGCATTCCAAAATGAAATGTTATTCCGATTCCACAGCCTCATACATGCAAAATGTACACACTCGTTCTTCCCAAGCTTCTTTAGGCCTTTTCCACCGTCTTGTTTCACACCGAAGTTGATGTGAGTTGGAACTTAATTGAGCAATAAGAACCTTTTCCCTCCATGAAATGCTAGCTCCATTGAACTCTTTTTGTTGTAGATCACACGTAGGGTTGAATTCCTCAATGTAATATTTCTTCTTTCTACCCAACTCTTTTCGCCATACTTTTTTACGAAACTTCTCCATAACAAATTCCTTTAGCTCTTTGCTATTTGTGGGACAGGCATTGAGGCAGATATTCCATTTTTGCATCCATATGTAGTTTTGTTTCGTTCACGTTTTCTTTCTTTCACTCATTCCTTCATTGAAGATAACATTAGGCCATCTACCTACTCTCATTTGCTCAATTATTTTTAGATATCTTATGAGCCGCACCATAGCAATTGCTTCAATGAGTTGCTCCTGTTTCACTCAACATTATCTCATAAGGTACTGAACTTTTTATTTTGAACTTGCTCATGATCAAGCGTTTTTGGATTTTCTTAATTTGTTTCCATTTTGAGACGTTAGTGCTGCTAGCCCACAATTCACACCCATATAGCATCACTGGACAAACTAGGAGTCCAAAAAGCACTTTCTTCGTTTTCCAATCCCATAACTCTGCCTCTCTACATCTGTTTTGAAGAACATATAATGTTTTCCACCCTCCTACTTTATTTATTTATTTATTTCTTCTGCAGTCCTCCCAATTGAGTTTGTTGTTGAAATCAATCCCAAGGTACTTGTACTCATTTACTTATTCAAGAATGTTGTCTTCAAAGAAGAAAATATGCTCGCTCTGCTTCCTTTTATTAGAGAAAATCATTATTTTGGTCTTGTTAGTATTGATTTGCATTCCCACTGCTTTACAAAAATGCTCAAGGGCATATAAGTGCATTTGCAATCAATGAGCCAATTTAGAAATCAATACAATTTCATCAACATATAAAAGGAACTTTATCACACACTCCCCCAACCGAACACCATCTCCACCTTGCAGATTTAGCCACTCTTCCAATTTATCAATATATAGACAAAAAAGAGTAGGCGATAGAGGGAAACCTTGCTTGACTCCATTGTCATTTCTAAGGCTTTCTAAAATACCTGTTGAGGCTCTAATTTTGACTTTCACTTATTCATAAAGTCTATGGACAACGACTCTATAATGCATAAGAATTCCAATTTCTTCCATTCTACGCCACAACTTATCCCTATGGATTGTGTCAAATGCTTTTTTGAAATCAACAAATCAGGAAAATACTTCTTCATTGTCCTCCCAAACCTTTTCAACAATGTGTCTCAATGTGATACCATGATCCACTGTAGAATGTTTCGACCAAAAACCCGCTTGTCCTCTTGCCCTGTTTTCTTTTACTTCTGCCCACTTACTAATTTTGTCTTCTACCATGCTGCCAAAAAGCTTTGCAAAAAAAGGATTGATCATAATTGTTCTATAGTTGGATGGATTATTAATGTCTCCACTTTTAAAGAGGGGTATTGTTAGGCTAGTTGTCCAGTTTCTTGGAAATCCTCGCTGAATGATGTCGCTGAATATTTCCATGATGTGCGGTGCAAGAGCGTTCATTCCCCATTTTAGATACTTCGCTTCCTGTTTTCAGCTTCAACCAAGTCCTTTGCCTTTCCTGTTTTCAGCTTCTTAATTCCATTCTCCACTTCCTGTAATGTGAAGAGCTTTGAATTTGTGTTGATCCTAGAGAGGGCTCCACTTTAGATTCTTTTTCATAGAATTGCCTTGCATATTCAAACTATTGATTGACTATAATATTATTTTCAATTTGCTTCTTCTTGAATTGCAGTTCCTACAATTTTTTTTTGGATTATTCTTACTTAAATATATTAACCCTTCTCTTTGTTTACATGAACTCATTTTTTTCGTTTTTAGTATCTGCTCATATAACTTTACATTCGGGTACTAAACCCACCCTAGCAATAATTGTAGCTCTCAATATCTCTCAACTTTCATATTGATTTTAGAAATATTAATAATGATGGAGGGAGCTCTTAAAAAACGCGATTAGTGTTCAACCACGGGCAAATTAAGTCGAAACAGTACCATGACATGCTCTAGAAACTGAGCCATAAGTCGAAATAAAATCTGCAGTTTGAACTCTCAAATTATATGATTTCTGCGGAGGACTGGTGTTTGATTCACATATATATCTGAGTTTGAGTTGTTAATATGGACAACAGCCAAGGCGAGCAGAAGCAGACGCCTTATAAAATAGACATGGACCCTGACAAGGCATTGGAGCTGGTGAAACATGGCGCTTCCTTGCTTCTCCTCGACGTTCCTCCCTCCACCTCTTTCGGCATGGATACCCAGGTGTGCCTTTGCAGTATCGTAATTTTTTTTGTTAAGTTATTTTACATGGGTTCAATTACTTGCTTCTTGTTATTTAAGCTTGCCTTGCATTTATATATGTTCTATTCCAAATCTATACCTGCAAGTGCAATTGAGTGAAAACCTGGAACTCTGGTAACTTAAGGGGTATGGTCCGAATTTGGATAAATTTTTGAAAAATTGAAGTGGCAAATTAGTAAAATTTCCCAATATTGTCAACCAGGGATTGGTTAAATGGTAAAGTGGCATTATTTTATTTTACATTCCCCAGAGACATGCTTCTCCCTCGTGGGGCGTCTCGAGAGTGTCCATCAGCGGCTTCTTAGCTGCAGGTATCTTTCTAAAATGTGGTAAAGAGGCTGCATTGCATGGTAATTCTAGATTGGAAAACGGACAGTGATAATAGGAAGCATCTTGTTACCAAAAAAGAAAAAACTATCTTAGTCTGCGAAGAGGATATGGCAGCAGTAGGTCCAAGGCAAAATTTTCCCGTTGTAGTTGCTTGGCTTTCAGTTTAGGTCGTGATGTCCAGTCTTGAGACTTGTTTCCTAGACAGTGGAGAGGGAGTAGACTTTAACAAACCCTGCCTGGATTGAGCTCTGTTTGCAGGGTTTGGATAATTTTATCGCTGTGATAACGATTAAAACTTCAAGTGAGAAACCAAAATAAATTGTTTTGAAACATTAGCCAATCTTTCTTCTTTTGGGAGATGCTGCTTACTGCCGTCTTTCAGCTAAGCGCCCATGCTATGACGGGCATTCATATGGCAGCCGATGACTCAGAACTTGCACCTTGCTTCTTCTGCACCCACGCAGGACGTTTTGAACGTGTACCACAGTGTCAATTTTCAAGTTTGATCACCTTGCTACTTGCCACTGAACCTCACACCTGTGGGCTATTAGCCAATATTTTACACTATTTTTATTGTATATGGTTACCAAAATTTGAGTGACTTAATCGTTCACCATGCTTTTTTACCTTGCATCGATATTCTGCAATCCACACATTTTGGTGTTTAAAGGCTCGAAAGATCCATCAACTATGCTATACACATTCAAGGCATTCGACCATTCAAATTTTCATGTTTGTCCGCCTGGAGTTACCTCTAGTGTGTGAATACCTCGAGAGTGGAAAATCATGGATTGTATTCAACTTTACATTGATAACAAGCCGATTTTTTTTTATGCCAGTCTTGAGATCTGTCATTGTTTGAGAACTGGCAATTTTCTTGAAATTCCATGTCATATTTTCAATTTGCTAAAATACATTGCAGGAAGGCATTAATTATTGCTTCAGTATTTACTATTAACAATGTCTGGGATTGTACATCTGTTCAATTTAAGTTTTTGTTTTTTTAAATATTTGCAGGTGTTTGCAGTGGGTTCAAATTTCAAAGGAGTGAAAATGATTCCGCCGGGGCCTCACTTTGTGTATTACAATGCAGTTAGCAGGTTGGTTCAGAGTCCAGACACTAGCATATTTGATAAAGATGGGTTCAATCCAGTGCTACACTTATTGCAATAATATTGCCATTATCAATCTGATGCAGTGAGATTGCTTCCTGTATATATTGTGATAATTTGAGAAAGTATCATGATAATTTGGAAATTATTGCCCTATCTGCATCAGTATCACCTTATAACCAAATTATTGGTCTTTTAACCTTCATTTTGCAAAAGAGAGTTAAGGGATTGAGCTCTGAGCATGCTGGCACCATTTTCCATCAAGCAAACAAAGGGAAATCCCTTGTTTTCATTGCCATATTTCATCTCATGATTTTTTGTTTGTTTGTTTTGTTTGTATCATCCTGTCAGAACTTATAACTTAGGACCATTGTCATGCTTATTGCAATAATATCACCAGACTCTGTTGTGGTGATATTATTGCTGGTATATATTGCGATAATTTGATGTTTTGAAATTATCACAATAATTTTAGCAATTATTGCGATAATTTGGAAATTGTTGCCTTGTCTGCATAAATATCACCTTTTAAACAAATTTTTGGTCTTTTAGCCCTCATTTTGGAAAATTGAATCAAGGGATTGAGCTCTGAGCATCCTGTGACCATTTTCCAATCAAGCAAACAAGGGTAAATCCCTTAATTTCATTGCCACGGATACATTTATTCTTGTTTTGATGTGATTTTGTATCATCTTGTTAGAACTTATAACTCAGGACATATATCATATTTCAATATCAATGTCCAATGTACAACTTGACATCTTACACATGTTATATCTCAATTTTATTCTCATATTTATGTAGAAATGTGTTAGTTTGATAGCGGTGTTGCTTTAAAAGTTAAAAAAATGAGAAAAAATAATTATTTTTCTATTTTTTAAAGTTTCTTGGTAATTTTTGATAATTTTGATATTTTCCCTAACATTGCCAATAAGTTATCTTACAGACTGTCAGCGCTAATTTCCTGAGAATGATAAATGTAACATAGGTGTAAGGGCAGATATCATATTTCAGTAGCAATGTCTAGTCGACCAATGGTCCAATTGACATATTACATATTATGATTGTGAGAATAATTTCGGCAAAATCACATAGAGAATCATTTGTCGACGCGTTTCGAACCAACTAGTGTGGTTCATCGTCAGGACAAGTTGAGGAACAAATCTAAGCGATCAGTTGAATAGTGCATGCAGGTCCTCCAACGGCTACATTTGATCGGGCAACGGATAAAAAGACTCTAAACAGCTAGATTAGACTAGGGCCTAGGGGAAAGGGTCAAGGTTAGTTAAAATACTCAAATAATATTACAATCTCTCATCTTATGGTAAACCCTAATTAAAGAGATCATATTATAATTTAATTTAATTTATTTATTATTATTTTCCTTATTATTTATTATTTATTTATTTATTTTTTAAATATTATTTAATCAATAATAGATTAATTTGATCTTATTTCATTATTTATTATTTAATTTAAATATTATCAATCCAATAATAGATTAAATTTGATCTTATTTCATTTATTTATTTTTTATTAATTAATCAATCATTTTATTATTTCATTTTATTTTATTGTTGGTATTAGAGCTGGTGAAACTTGCGGATGAAGTGCTGATCCCACTACACTATTGTGAGTTGGTATCAGAGCTGGTGAAGCTTGCGGATGAAGTGCTGATCCCACTACACTATCGTGAGTTGGTATCAGAGCTGGTGAAGCTTGCGGATGAAGTGTTGATCCCACTACACTATCGTGAGTTGGTATCAGAGCTGGCTGATGACCGGGTTGATGAAGAAGTGACAGTGGAAGCAGGTACTTGCAGGTGAAGGAAGCTAGTTTCACATACAAGTGGAACAAGGGCCGGTTCATGGTTGCAGGGAACTTGGTGAAGCTGGTGAAGATTGGAACCGGAGGTCGTAGAGTTGGGCAGGCGGTACTACGTGCTGTTTCACACGATCTGGGCGTTTGCCAAGGGGTGGCAAGTGGGACTGCGTGTGGGCAGGTGTACACGGTTTGGGCGTCTGTGGACCAAACAAAGTGCGAACCGGGGAAGACGTGCGACAAGACATGGCAGGTTTGGAAGAATGCAAAGGGAAGCTCTTGCTTACCTTATACAGGTTGAAGCGGATGAAAAAGGAGAATCCCCGGATTCGAGAGAAGCTTGCAGTCTTGGAAAATAATGTTGAAGATGAGCTTCTTCAACTTGGATGGACAATGGAGCAAGATGAAGTTGCAGATTGTACTAACAAGGAAGAGGAAGCCGTGATAGTTGAAGATGTTGCAGACATGACCATGATGGAGGATGAGTTTGAGATTGATCAAGTTGGACCAGGATCCTACAGTTTGTAGACATGTATGGATGAGGGTACTCTCATGGAGGAACCTCATGATGATGATGAAGTAAGTACTATTGATATTTGTGTTTCACTTGAGCATTTGGTAGATGGACCGTATGCAGGGAAGGGCAAACCCAGTTTGCCGATGCTAGGGAGCATCTTACCATGGATGA
The DNA here is from genome assembly GCA_000404065.3 of Pinus taeda. Classification (NCBI taxonomy): domain Eukaryota; kingdom Viridiplantae; phylum Streptophyta; class Pinopsida; order Pinales; family Pinaceae; genus Pinus; species Pinus taeda. The sequence goes on from APFE030966864.1 coordinate 11,880, forward strand.
CTATGATGAGACCTTGTATGGGGAAGCAAGGATTGTTGATTGTTGCAAGACTTGTTGGGGTTGTTTGTGACCTTATGGTAGAAGGTACAAAGGCCCGTGACAAGGGTGGAACTTGATGATCGTTGTGGAGGAATGGGTTATGCTTCAGCCACATGGCTAAGTGTCCGGCATGACCCATGGACAGTTGAAGGGCACACACTTGGGTGGACTTCTCATGGCCGAGACCAAGAGATAGTCTTGGTGGAACCTTTGGTGGAGGAGCTATGATGGAAGGGACTCGTAATGATGATGTTTGGGTGGACTTCTCATGACCGAGACCAAGAGATAGTCTTGGTGGACACTTAGGTGGAGGAGCTATGATGGAGGAAACTCATGACATGATGATGTGGTTGGGTGACCGAGTTCACTAGACCGAAGATTGCAGCTTGGATGGGGATGACCGATTGTTGTGATGGGTCTACTTGGTTGGACCACATGGACAACTTAGTCATGGACATCAGGTTGGAGACGTGGAGCATGGCAATCTTATGCAGGGACATATGTGGGTGCACTTGTAGAGATGTCATTTATGGGCATCCAATGAGGTGTGCCAAGGCATGGATGTTGTGCAGATAGATGTGCTAGTGTGACATGGAGACTTATACTTATGAGCCTATGGAGAGGTTGTACACTCTTGTGCAACAAAGCCATGGACT
>APFE030966868.1:0-18818 GCA_000404065.3 Pinus taeda
GTTGAGGAAATGTTGCCAGATTTGACCAGTTCAGCCCAGAAAACACAGTTTGGCTCCAGTTTGACTTTTTCGGGTGAAAGATGATTATCTTTGATGTAATTATGGAAACTCTAAGACATTTTTACTCTTGTTTAACACTTCTAGAAGATTCGTTCATGTAAAGAGTAAAAATTGAATGCATGAACTGATTTCCAAGTTTATAGAGGCAAGTTGTTTGACTGCCTATTTTGTAGTGCTTAGTTTAGAAGTGGTTGAAACAGCTGATAGTGAGCTCGACCCCTAGAGGCAAGGGAAGAGGTTGGCTTGCCTATATTATGTATTTTTCTCAATCATTTTCAGGGTTGGAAGGTTGGACTCTTGAGAGAGCAGTAGCTCATTGTATTATCTCTTGTATCTCTGCAATTTTTGGCAAGGAAGACCAGGGTTTTGCAGTCATCTTTGGGATTCTTGTGGACTCATGTGTTGATGGTGTGTTTCTTCAATCATTGTAAGCTTTGTTATGTGTTTCATTTTCCTTCTATACTTCTGCATATTAAACAAATGAAGTGATAAAGTAAGAATTCATGCTTGTCATGCTCTGCTTTTAAGTTTGTTTAATTTTGATGTTTTCTACTGTTTAAAGAGAATTCAAATTCATTGTTTGCTCTCTTTAACCTTCTCTCTTTCATTCCTGACCATTCACTTCAGTCAAAGACATCAGCACGGCCTCCTACCTCGCCCTAAAGACTCCCCTGCAGAAACTGTGTCCCATCCCCGCAGCCAAATTTGCCCTCTCCTCAACTTGCCACCAAAAACCCAAAAACCCCAAAAATCAAATTCTTTTATCAGTTTACTAGCCTAATATCAGTGTTACTTTGTTGGTCATCTCCCTAATTGAAAATTTTCCAAGAGAGGCCGGAGAGATCCTTCTCCTACCCCGTAGGGCTAGCTACGAGGCTGAATGGTTTGATGTAGCTTTGATATTTGCCTTTCTCAGCCTGAGGTGAAATGTCAAACGCTAACACAACCGATAAGTTGGTCAATGGGTTAATGAACCATAGGTAAACTATGCATGGCTAGGGCTTATTCGATACCCATTCTTGTACAGGTTCACAGCATAATAGTAAGTTTTTGAGTACGGATATGAATGCTAATATGATTTGGTACAGAAAAAATGAAAACATCTAGTACAACTAAAATCTTAAAGTAATATTCATTTTTCATAAGGAATTTGAAATATATCTTAAATTTCAAACATATATTCATATGACAATGTGACACACACATATGATGTGATCATCTTCATTCTCTCACTATCGTTGTGATAATTATTCATGTTATGGTTAACAATAAGTTTATGTATTAGATTTGTTTAGGCTGAGCTGGGCTGTGAAGAAGGACAAAGGGAATTTGAAAAAAAATGGCAGTGACAATTGTTGCTGCTTCAATGGGTATAAACAAATTGACTTATATGCTGGCTGATACAATTTTACAGGAGAAGGACAACTTTTGCAAAAATACTTTTAAATTGATGTGTGATCAACTTGATTCCCTTCAACGTTTGTTGAATAAGCTCGGAGAGAGATGGAAATCCCGTTCAATTTTAAATTGGATTGGAAATTTTTAAGAATTTGTGGAAAACGCTATGGATGTGCTAATTAAAAGACGGGTTGCTTAGGGTTTGAATGTTACAATCACCCAATTAGAGGATAAGGTCACTCTAGTTGTCAGAAGACAGCCCAAGCGCAATACCAGTTTCAATGATACAGTGACCAAATTAGAGAATAGACTCAAAGAGTTACATGAAGATGCTAGGTATTTCAAATATCTTAGGTTTACCTCTGATCTCATTTTAAATAATTCAGAAGACCGGATGGAAAGATCGACTTCACTTATCAGAAAAACAACTGTAGGCATGGAAGAAGACATTAAAGCAATTACCCAATTGTTGTTGAAGGAAGACGGCTCTGGAGCCATTGTGGTAGCTGGCATGGGCGGGTTGGGAAAGACTCTATTATCCCAAAGTATTTTCCACAACATCAAGGCAAATTTTGACCATCGAGTTTGGGTTGCTGTATCACAAAAATTTTCTGTTCGACTACTCTTATTAGACATTGGAAAGTGGGTGGGACTTGATCAAATTGATAAAAAAAATCGAGTGAGGAGTAGCTTAGCGTCAACATTCAGAAACATGTAGAAGGAAAAAGTTGGTTGATAGTTTTAGATGACCTATGGAGCAAAGAGGCTTTTGATAGAATTGGCTTGAATGCATGGGAAGGTAAAATTAAGATTATAATTACCACTCGTGATAAAAAAAATAAAAATTTCAAAGACCATGTTGAATCATTATATACATGAAATGAAGCCTTTAACAAAGGACTTGAGCTTCAAATTGTTTTGCGTTCATGCCTTCTAGGAGGAACTTAAAGAGCAGAGTCCGCCCCAACCAAGTTGCTTGGCATAGCTGGCGATATTGTAGAGAATTGCTCCGGACTGCCTCTGGCTGTGAAAACAATAGGAGGGTATAGGAGATAGCTCACAGTTCCTTGGGTAATGGTAGGGTAGATGCGAGTTCAAGTGATAAAGAAGTAGTTGGACAGTATCAAAGTGATGATGAAGTGACAGGTAATAACAAGATTCATGATAAAGACGATGAACCTATCACTGGTAGGCGGCATGGTTTGCAACATCCGTTAAGGAGGATGGTAGGCATATGGGGTTCAAGCAAGGAGAGGACCTCCAGAAAAAGAAAATAATCCCGCACAATGAGGAGAGGACACAAGCAGAAGCTAGACCTTAAGAAAATGCACAACCAAGATTCTGTCTTTGAACGAAAATTCCAATACACAGTAAAAATAAAGGTTATTTTTTTTTTTAAATTTCTTTAAAATTCAATTAATAAAAGAATAAGACACATTGTGAGGGAAGATTCCAAAGTTTGTGCCAACTTCTAGCACGTAAAACATGTATTTCTTTTAAAGACAACTTTGTATCTGAAAATCATGATTCGTGTATGCTCTGATTTTAGATTAGATTTTGAAATTTAGATTGAAGCGAATTTGATATGCCAGAGGTTGTGGAAGACGTCTGTGGGTTAGAGAAAACTCAAATATTGATATTAAATTTAAATAAACAACAAATAAAAAAAAATTCCCAGACAAAATGATGGCAGAACCAAATTATCCTTCAGAACCACAATATATAAATTTGTGATAAACGAGCTTTATCTGATGTCTATCATAATACACACCACCCAGTTTGTGGCAGATCCTGCAAACAACTGTTAGAAATGGCTATCGAATTAATGAAAACAAATCAGAATTGCAAAAATCTAGAAACCATGATTCCAAAGTTCAGTTGCCGTGGAAATTACTCGTAGGAAAGTAAGCATCCTGTGACTTTCAAAAACAAGTCAAGTTAAATATCCTGAGAAAATAAAAAAAATTTAGATGCCCATAGGCCCTAAGGGTTGAGCCCTGCTATAATACCATATGTAACAACCCAAAATAAATATCTAATTAACTTATTAACATTAAATTTAAATTAGAGTGGCACTTACCTAGCCAAATAAACATGTAATTAATTAACTAAATTCAAACTATGAAGAGTGCTTACCTGTGGTAGAAGTAGGCTTACCGCAACAAGGTTTTGGGGACGACTCTCCACCCAACCATAGGCTCAATTGCGCAATGATTTGCTACAACTGTCAACCCCCGAGCCCTCAATCAATGTACTACTGCCAGTGACTCCTAAGTCTTAGAACACCATTCTCCCAAGAGAATGAAAGATAGAATCTTGGAATGATGGAATGCAGGAATGCCTCTCATCTTCCTCACCATCTATTAAATAGAACAAACATTAGATGAGAACCACATGCACACACTCCATGTGTCTACATGTGATTTTGATTTTTAGCTTTCTTGTTTTATTTCTTTACTTTTCTTTTGATTTTTAGCTTTCTTGTTTTATTTTCTTCTTTTTCATAGCTTTGCTGATTTTTTTTTTTATTGTTTTCTTTCTTTTTATTCTTATTTATAGCTTTAGTATAGTTATTACTATTTTTATTTTTATTATTTTTATTTATTTTTTGTATTTTTTTAATATCATTTATTATTTTTATTATTTTATTATTAAGTGATTTATTATTTATTATTTATATTATTATATTTATTTTGTATTATTTATTATTTTGCTTTATTTATTATTTATTATTATATATTATTATTTTTATTATTTAGTATTTATTATTAAGGGGAGGGATATTATAGGGAAGCTCAGTTGGAGGAGCACGTTGAGGTCTGGTGTCTGAAATGTAAAAGCCATGCATATGATAAGGACCATTTCCCGACCTTTAAGAATTATATTATAGGGGGAGGGATTGTATCCCTAAAACCAGGGACTAATGTTGGGATGAGTGCGGGAGCTACGCTGTGGTGCGCTATTTGTCAGGTTACAGGACAACATGCTACTGATAACTGCAATTTATTGCAAAAGTTTGTACAGACCCCTCAACAATTGTTTTACAATTTTTGTAAGTCAGTAGGGCACGACAAATGCCATTGTAGAAGTTACGAGCTGATGATGGATAGGACTCCTACTTACAAAATGCAGGAAGAGAACTGGCCTCAGGGTCATGGAGCAGGAGCAGCGTGTGGAGGATTCCAAGTTCGAGGACAAGTAAGAGGCGCTGGACTAGGTCGAGGGTGTGGGCAGGTAATCTACTATAACTGTGGCGAAGTAGGGAACTTCGCGTGAGACTGTCCAAACTCCACGCATCCCTTATGTCAGTATTGTCGATAGTTTGAACATGTGATAGAGGAATGTCTGGTCCTTATGGCAAAGATGTAAGAGAAGAAGGCACAACCTGAGAAACCTACGCAGAATATTTAGATGATGAGGGCTGAGCCCCGTGAAGAGGATCAGAACATAAATATCATGCTGAGATGTGGTATAACAACTAACGTAGATAAAGGTAAGCATCCTGAGGAATATGGATGGGTACGCAAGGCTGCTGAGAAGGAAATAGACTTTGATCTGAATCATGCTAAAGGGACTTTCTTGGAAGCAAAGAAGAACTTCTATGAGGCCTCCACCTTGGGAATTCAGGAGAAAATGATGGAGACTAATACATCGCAAGAAGTGGATCCTTCAATACTAACTACGTTTCTGAAGACTTGTATGAAGTTTTTGTGTGATCAGAAAGTCATTGAAGGATTGCAAGACTTAATAGAACAATGTGCCAATAAGGAAAAGACTCCTACTGAACAACGCATAGTGAGGAATATTGGCAAATATAAGGCAAGGACAGGACGCAAGATGAGGATAACCATGCAGATAGGTGAAATGAAATGAACCAGGTAATATTGGATCTAGGGTCTGATGCGAATGTCTTGCCTAAGAAAACATGGGAGAAGATGGGGAAACCTGCACTGCAGTGGTCTCCTATTTAGTTGCGCATGGAAAATAAATAGAAGATTATTCCAACGGGGAACTTATACAATGTAACAGTGGAAATTGAGGGTGCGAGTGCACTAGATGAATTTGAGGTCATTGAGATAGTGGATGATAGTAACCCATACCCCACGCTATTAGGAATTGATTGGGACATTGATATGAACAGAGTAATCAACTTGAAGAAGTGAAAGATGTCCTTTGAGAAGAAGTCACTCAGGGTAGTAGTGTCATTAGACCTTGCTAAAGGAATGCGTTATACTAACCCTGTGCGTGATTATGTAGAAAGTGACTATGATCTAGATCAGATATACAAGATAACAATGCGAGATGAGGATTGGCTCAATCCTACAGCCGATGGACGAATTGCGTAGGACAAGGATAGCTTCTGTGCCTCAGATTCAAATGAAGAGCTTGAGAATTGGAATAATAGGTTGCATGAAGTATCTACGCTCCGCTGCAGCAGGATGACCAAGTTACTGAGGTGTGTTTCGACTGAGGTAAGAAATATTCCGCACTATGATGTTTTGACTAATGTGGAATTGTTTTTATATGAATTTGAAAGAGAAGTACCGGAAGAGCATCGGTTCTAGGCAGTGGAATTGGCACTACACGCTATGCCTTCTCGTTGGTGGGGTACATACAATGAGAGATTTGCCGGATGGAGAGAATACCAGAGAATGATGAAGTTAAGGTTCAACTATGATAATACTAGAATGACAAAAAAATATAATGGGAAGGATGATCCGCGCTATCATTTAGCACGATGGACTAAATCCTAGGGAACAGAAACACGACAACCATAATGGGTGCATTTATTCTGCCATACATTAGATATGATCCCAATGAACTGGTAGTTGGAAACATAGCTTCGCCATGAGAGTATTGGATGGGACGTTTTAAAAGAAAGTTTTCTATTAACCTTCATATTTGAGGATGGGTTTGAGAGCATTGATGAAGCACTACAAGAAATTAAAGCAACTATATTTAGAATGTTGAAGGAACTGGTAGAATGGACTCATCCAGATTGGAGTACACAACTGCACCACATGTTGGAATGCTATAATATGACTGCTGAAGAAGAGGATGATCCACAAAATATTACCATTCTTGAAACTGAAGGGAAATGCAAGATCAAAGGACCAAAGGTGGTGAACCCAGACATATCAAAGCCTTTGAAACTCGATAGGTAAACATTGGATCCGAAGAAGAACCTATGTTCACGAAGATAGGAGACTATTGGGACAAAGATACGGTTGATAAGATAGCTGAGCTACTGCACGAGTACCAGGACTTATTTTCCACGAGGTTTTTAGATTTGAAAGGGATTTTCAGTGACTTAGGCGTTATGAGGATTACATTGAAACTACATGTGAAGCCTATTAAGCAATGACCTTATTGATTGAATCCAAAGTATAAGGAGAAGGTGCACCTAGAACTAGATAAGATGCTGGAAGCTGGTATTATTGATCCTGTAGAAGAATATGATTGGGTAAGCCTAATGGTGGTCCAAGGAAAAAAATAGAAGAACAAAATCCGCATATGCGTAGATCTGCGGAAGCTAAATGACACTTGTGTGCATGATCTGTTTCCGACACCATTTATTGATGAAGTATTAGAGAATGTCGGTGGACATGAGGCATATTTGTTCACTGATGGATTTTCGGGTTAGCATAAAATAAAGATCGTGCTGGAGTATCGAAGCAAAACAACCTTCGTGACTGAATGGGGTTGCTTTAAATATACAATTGTGCCATTCAGATTAAAGAACACCCTGTGATATTTTCCTGGGTAGTGATCATGATGTTCAAAGAGTTCATTCATAAGTTTATGGAAGTATATTTTGATGATTAGACCATGTTTGGTTTGGTGAAGCACCATGTTGCGAGTTTGCGCCTCATGCTGGATACGTGTCAAAGGTATTAGATCATGTTGAACCTGAAGAAGTGTATATTTTGTGTACCTTTTGGAATTTTCTCGGCCATGTTCTATGTAAGCAAGGAATGATGGTGGACACTTCGAATATTGTCGTCATTGTGAACTTGGAAGCCCCTAGGAATGTGAAACAGCTACGCGCAACATTGGGATACACTAGGTACTATAGGAAGTTTATCAAGGCGCGTGCCTAGATAACCGTGCCAATGGAAAAGTTGTTAAAGAAAGATGTGATGTTTTGCTGGGATGAAAATTGTAAGTGAAACTTGGATGTCTTAAAGGAAAAAATGGTGATTGCGCCTATTTTAATCTTTCCGGACTGGAAAAAGGAATTTCATGTGCATGTTGATGCTTCATGTATTGCATTGGGAGCAACATTAACGCAAGAAAGTGAGGGAGAGATCGATCATACGATATCTTTAATGAGAAGGAAGTTATCCAAATATGAGAATAATTACTCCACCACAGAATGCGAGGGGCTGGAGATGGTCTATGTGCTGCAAAAATTCATACATTATTTGTTGGGTAGACACTTCAAGATGTATAGAGATCACTCCACGTTGAAGTACCTGGTCAATAAGCCTGTGTTGGGGGGAAAGATACGCCGATGGTTTCTATTGTTCCAGGAGCATGACTTTGAGGTGATTGTGAAGCCTGGAAGGCTGAAGTCAGGCCCAGACTATCTATCAAGGTTTGAAATAGGGGAGGAATCAAATAGTTTGGAGGAAGGACTGCCAGACCCACAACTCTTTGTGGTGCACATGGCAGATAATCATTCTGCCGATATTATTCAATTGTTAACAACGGGATGAACTTCGGAAGGTTATTCCACTCAAAAAAAGGAGTTAGTAGTTCGCGCTGCAAATTTTCAATAATATCCGGTCATTTATATAATATGGGGGCGAATGAGATCTTGTGTAGGTATGTTCCAGAGTTTGAACATGCTAGTATCCTAGATGAAGCTCACGGAGGCGTGGCAGGAGGTCACTATGCAGGAAAAGTGACCATGTAGAAGATTTTTCATGTTGGGTTATGGTGGCCAACATTACACAAGGATTCTAAGGCATACTGCAATGCATGCGATACTTTCCAAAGGACGGGGCAACCTTCGTGAAGGGATGAATTTCCTTTAAATACCCAAGTTTCATTGTAGGTAGTTGAGAAATGGGCCATTGATTTTATAAGTCCCATACAACCACCAGGAAAGAAGACAGGCACGCAGTATATCATTACTGCAACAAAGTATTTAACAAGATGGGTGGAAGCACAACCAATGAGCTATTGTACAATGGCCACTGCTCTGAAGTTTCTATTTGAGTATGTGTTAACAAGGTTTGGTTGTCCTAAGATTTTGATGAGTGATAGGGGTATGCATTTTTTAAATGAAATGATCAGTGCGATGTTGGAAGAATTTTAGGTATATCATCAAAAGAGCACGCCCTATCACCCACAGGCGAATGAAACGGTGGGAGCTTTTGATAAGATCTTGGAGCATGCATTGGCAAAGGTATGCAATGCGAAGAGGAATGACTGGGACATGGATGTACTTGCTGTATTATGGGCTTATAGGATGAACGATAAGAAGTTAACAGGACAAACGCCATTCAGGTTGGTCTATGGAATTGAAGTAGTCATGCCAATGCAGTAGATTGTGCCTAGTTTAATGATTGTGGCCTTGATTGAGATGGCAGACCATGAGACCTTGGAAGAATGGTCCACGCAGATCATGGAATTAGAAGAAAAAATTTTCCTTGTAGGATTCCACTAGCAAGTGCAAAAGGAATGTGAGAAGGCATGTCATGATTGGCATATTAAGTTGTGCACGTTCAAGGTGGATGATTTGGTGTTGTTATATGACAACAAGTTCACGAAGTTTCCAGGAAAATTTCAAATGCACTGGTTGGAGCCATATGTTATTAAGGAGATCATTGATGGTGGTGCAACTCACCTCACAAAACTAAATTGAGAACCATTCCCTGGAAAAGTGAACGGAAGTATATTGAAGCTGTAAACAGGGGATCTTTCCCCTACGCGATAAATATATAGCATCAGGACAATCTCAGTAATCGAGGCAGTTGTAAGGGATTGTGGGACTATAAACTACGTTGCCTAACGAGGTGAAGAATTTGGTAGAAAGGCTGCACGACTGATGATAGGAGTGCGACAGGTGAAGCTATGCTGGATGAGCTATGCCATGAAGGATTGTGCCGCACAGGTGGGTTCAAATGTAGCCGTTGAGGTTAGTATTCATGATTTGATGGCCAAAAATCAGTTAAGAGGAGTGGGTAGGCACTATTTATGGCAAAAATATTTAAATTTATGCTACCAAAAAGACATTTATTGTCAGAATTTGGGGGGAACAATCAGATTTGAATTCAAAAATCCCTATAGATCTCACATGTTGGACTACTGAAGAACACTTTTCATTCTGAGTTTTGTATGGGCGATTTGGTGTCTGAAGTTTATGAGTCGTCAATTCTGGGAGGATTTCGTGGCAAGCCCAACATTTGTTGCCTTACCTACATGGAACTAGAAGGCCTTTATCTAGCAAATGGCTGCCACCAACCCCGCTGAAGCCGCGAGTTCTGAAGATGCTATTTCTGACACAACGGGCCCTGAGATATAAAGCATGTAAGCTATAGCCGCTATGCCTACTGCGCCGAGGTCGCTGGGGCCAAAGAAATCCACCGCAAAAGAGATGCAACCAACTGCAAAAGAGAAGCAATCAAATGCAAAAGATAAGGAGAAGAATCTAGTGCCCGTGAGAATGTCACCACGGAAGAATTAGAGGTGAAACAGAAGGAGAAAAGAGACAAACAACCAGAGCAAGTGGTTGATTTAAAAGAGGAGGAATACCAAGGTGTGGAGGAAGTAGATGCCGAATAGATCGAGCCTATCTCATGGCTTCCCGAGTATATCCCTCTACAGAAGGGAAAGACTAAGGTTACCAAAGACCCCGATTCTGGGAAGTTCATGGTGTTGACTCCCCTGTTGCTTGAATAAGTGGAATTTGAAGGTCCTAGGTTAGTGTGCATTCTAGTACTAAAAATGGAGGACTGGGACCTCATGGACCATGAGAATTTCCCACATTTGGCTACCAGAAAATATATGACAAATATATACTATGAAGAGACGGGGGTTACGCAGTTGGAGTCCATGAAGTGGGTCTGTGGTGTTGAGAAGGCGAGGCTACTGCACATGCTCTGTGTGCCACATTATCATCGTTCAACTATCAACACAATGTGTGTGTGCTAGCTCCTCACGCTGGTGCACAATGGGTGTCTATGGCTTGGGGAGCCCATCTTGATTATGAACATGTTGATCCATAGGATAACAAGTTTCCTTACAAAGGAGCGGGCCCTACCAAGGAGTTTCGAGGGAAAACCGAGGAAAAAGACGTGGCAGATAAAATGAAGAAAGTGTATGGCCTTGTTAAAAATTCACGCAGATACTCTATCCACTCAATTCAAGACCATGCAGTGAAGTTCGCTACCCAAATTCTTGCGGGAAAAATGATGAGGAAGTGCTGCACGGACGAAGTTCCGATGCCAATAGTGTCACTTGCAGCACAGTGCACGAAGGGCGTGCAATACAATTGGGTGAAGCACCTATGCCAGGAGTTCCTCATGAATTGTCGAGAAGCCCAGGAAGAAAGCAAGCCATTCCATTATGCATGGCTGCTGTTGTCTATTGTGTTAGAAGCTTGGAGGTTGCCAGATGACAATCAGTTCCCCCTACACAAGGAAGATTTACCTAAGGCAGTGCAGTTCGCCTCGTTGTGGTCAAAAAAGATCTAGCAAGGATTAAGAAGTCCAAAATTTTCTGGATTTTGGTAGAGATGGAACTTCATATGGTGATTAATCAGAGGCCAAGGTTGTCCCCAACCTTGTTTGCACAGTTGTCGGCCTACGTGAAGTTCAAGGCTGATTTTCACAGTGTCTCCATCAGAGCGCGGAAGGACCCAAACACACATGGAACCAGTTGACTTATTTGGTATCTAATATAGATGTGCAAGATATTTTGGGGTGTTAACCAGTAAAGTGGCACAAACACACAGGACTTGATGTGGGCACAAGAAAAGGTGTAGAGAGATTTGCTGCACAGAAGAGAAAGGATGCAGATGAGAAGGCCACACATGCCTTAGCTGAGCAGAAGAAGAAGGAAACTACTAAACTATTGCGGAGAAAGAACAGATGGATAAGGAGCACGCTGCTAAAGAGCAAGCTGAAAAGGAACTACAGGATTTAGAAGAAGGCAACAAATTAGCTTCGTAGCACACTGACGAGCAAGAGCTATTAGAGCAGGGAGGAGGTAGTGGTGAGGAGCAGAGAACTCCTTTCATCTTGAAGAGACGCGATTAGTTATAGACTGCCAAACAATGCAAAAAACACAAGTATTATAGGAAGACACATCTTGACCCAATGGTGTTGAGAGAAGGTGATCTCGATGAGATCGAGAACAAGGTGAGAGACACAACAACTGAAGTGTTGTAGCAGTTTGAGAAACAATATATGCAAACTCTAGAGCGTCCAAAAGGAATTGCGCGAGCTGCAGACCCAAGCTAATAGGATCCAGGTGGGCATTGGGAAAGCAAGCGGAGCACAGGCGAGCCTGACATAAGGAAGTAGCATAGTGGTAGAGCTAGAATGGAATCTGGACCTCAGAGTCATACCATTTCTAGAGGGGTCAGTGCACATAGAATCATATGAGGATCGCATTGTGATAAATACAATGAAGGACATGGGGATGAATTTATTCATGATGCCACTCCAGACCCTCCATGCACTGCATCAGGGGGTGTCAAATGAGTTGAGGATCAGAGAACAACATGCCCTCACTGTCATTAGTGAGTTTAAGGTCAACAACGAAAAAATGTTCGTGGATAAAACCTAGGGACTAAAGGAAAAGGAGGAGTTGTAGACACGATGTTAGAGTCTGGAAATAATGATCAAGAAGGCCTGCAAGTCAGTACCTAAATTGAACATGCCAGAGGGTGCCGAGGCCTTAGCCAAAGTAAGGAAATTGGCTGCTGCATTACATGCATCAAAGGAGGAAGCCGACAGGGTTACCTTTGATTTTTGTATGAAGATTGCAGAGCTGTAGTTGAAGTTTCATCCCATGACTCCGCCAGAGGTACGGGAGCAGCGTGCAACAACCATCAAGGAGAATATGAGCACCTTGGATGTTGTAGCCAATAACTGCACAAAGATGTCTGCAGGAGGATCCAAACCTATAGAAGCCGAACACCAATGTATGTAAGATGCAACAAAAGTATGATGAGGTCTGAGAAATTGCGTGCACTTTGGCACCAGTGCAACGCCTCGAAAATTTACAAGAGGGAAAGTAGCTGCAAGCATAGGTGGAAGAATTACAATGAAAAGAGGCACTGCTAAAGACCAGATTACAACCGTGGCTAGAGGAAGCTTGTCAACTTACTTTGTCACTTGAGGAAAAGCTAAAGGTGCTATAGAAGACACAAAGGAAAATGCGACTAACAATGGAGGGCCCAACAACAAAGAAATTAGTCGAAGAGGTCCAACAAGCAGTAGAGCGTTGCCGAAGTTGCAGTGTTGTAGGTTGAGTTGGGTGGTCTTTGTAGCAAGATCAAGGCACCAACTGAGTGACTCAAGGGCGAGTCACGATATTTGTGTTGGGGGCCTGTTGGGATAGGGTCCCTAGGGTCAATTTTTGGGGTTAATTAACCCAAGTTTTGTATAAATTTTGTAAAATATGTAAAGTCTCCGCGAAATGTGGATACAAAGCGCGTAGGTAGATAAGAGTCAAAGTGGACTTAGCCCCTTGTTTTGGGTCGATTTTAAGATTCTCCCATGGTCCAGGGATCATGGTATTGTATGAAGGAAATTTATGAATAGTTGAGTCATAGCGGCTCTTGAACTTAAATTAGAATGAAGAATTATGAACGGTGAATTGTTTTTGTTGTTTTGGGAAAGTGCTAAGGTAGGAAGGCTCTGCTTCCTGCACATATGAAAGAAGGGGAAGGCTCCTATAGCTGAGTGTGTAGGAGGCCTTGGTATGTCCGCATCTGAGTGCATGGACCCCTACAGCTAAGTGCGCAGGGTAGAAGAGTCTGTAATCTGAACATTGAAGATCAATAAAGACTCGTTTTGAAGAATTACTCTACATTTTTTCTAATCTGTTTATGTTATATTCTGTAGCTTAATGATATGGTTTTATGAAATAATGAATGAATTATGCGCGAAATCACTGAATCTGTCTTATTTATGCATGAGCTAAGTAGCTATCTAGTTTCATGAATATAATGAGTTAATTCTTCTATGTTTTCTAATGAATTGATAAATCTGCACGAAATAATATGTAAGGTTAATTATTGATGCGCGAAAGTAGATAAGCTACTTGTTTAAGGTCCACAAAGACTGATCGTAGACCTTCATGAAGGTTTGGAAGTTGTTTTTATAGAGTTACAGTAGCAAAGGATAGGAGACTACCGATCTGCACGAAGGTAGAGCTGAGCTATAAAAGCTTAAGAACCACTTATCACATGTCCCTAGATGCAGAAACCTGGTTCTAGCAACCCCAAATACTGCTTCAGGTGAGACTACATCCTGCGCTATGTAGGTTGTTACCGAAAGGGCCAGTAGTTAGGGTTTTGTTGGTTGGCGTGAACAACTATAAACCTAGGTCAGGCCCCCTTAATTCAACATTTAGATCACTTACAAAGTTCATTATTTTACATGGGTTTCTAATTTAAGTTTTGTACATAAGAAATCTGGGGAAATCCACTTATGCTGATTTAAGAAACTTGAACCATTCCCGGAACAAAAATAACTACCCCGTGCCATCATCGGAACCTATGTTACATGCAATATCTGAAACAAGAATGTTGTCTTCACCTAATGGTCTTTCGGGATACCACCAAGTTCTAGTAGCAGAACTTGATAGTGTGATACTGGTTCAAGAGAAGCTTGGCCCTCACGTGTGTCATTTGCAATCACTTGACGGGAGGATTGACAACCTTCCTGTCAATGGCAAAGATCTCAAACTCTATTTTCCGTAGGCCAGGCTACACCCTGCGCCATGTACATAAGTCTGTATGCTACTTATTGTTTTGTTTGATTTTCTCACTATTTTTGTTTCGTGTTATTTTGTTTTCTTAGTATCTTGCTATTTTTGGTTTTGTAAATAAGTGCTACCCTTTACTGAGTTCTAGCTTTTGAATGAGTATGCGGTTGAGATCTAAAGAATCTTGGGACATTGTAGCATTTGGCCAGTCCTATGTACGTCTTCTCCATGCTTGGTTATAACCTTCGGCCATTGAAGTCTTGACAGGAAATATGATCCATCTCCAAGGGAAGCTTGGGTCCAACCATGAACCTGTGTCCACACTGGGAAACCCCATGCATGTAATCAACCTTCTACTCTGTGTGTTCAATATCATCCTAGTAGTAGAAAAGGAGAAGGGGAAAATCTAAATGAGAAACCCTATGTCAGAGGTATTACATGCTTCTCTGAAGGAACAACCACTTTTGCTCTCAAATTCAGGATCCCTATTCCACCCCAAAAATAAATAAGTTCATATGCACAATCCTCTTTAAAAAAATAAAAATACAAAGGCAAAAGAAGAGAAAAGTTTCCTGTGCAGAGAGGTGAAGCATACAACTCCACCAGGGTATTGACCAGGCTCGCTAGCAGTGGAGAAATGTGTGTGTTCCTACGTGACTCTGTTGGGGTACTGTCCATGCCTACTGGTAGTGGAGCAACACTAGAGATGAAAACTTATACTCTGAAATTTTTTAACTTGTGAGCCAAACCACCCTTCTTGATTTTGAAACACTGTGATCAAGATGAATGGTTTTTTTTTGTGTTTGACTAAGTTGGATAAAGGTGAACCATGTCTGTCCATGGGATAAGTGGGGAAGCTAAAGTAACCCGCATAGTGATTCAATACTCCTTGAAAGGTCAAGGCCCTGTGTTGTCAATGAACCAAAAAAAAGAAGCTGGTATTCAACCAGTGTGTCGCCAAGTGTTGTAGTGGTTGCAACACCCTCCAAAATTTTGGCTTGCATCCAATTTCAAAGATTCACTTGGTATTTTAATTGATTTTTGCAAGCACTCCGGCTCACCCTGTGGGTTCGTGTTGAATCTTTTTACCCTCCTTGCTTGATGGTTCAATGGACAACTTTTTGCATGTTGGTCACAATGTCATGCTTGTAGCCATGTGCTAGTCATGCATAAGGTCCTTGCTTCATGTGTACATATTGTATTCACTATGTAAACATCCGTCACACTCACAGATGAAGTTGTATGCACTATCGTGCAAGCGTCATCACGGTTGTTCAACAATCTATCACAAGCGTCGTGCTTGTCGCTCACACTTTCGGTCAGTCACACTGAGTATGTGTTGTCTTGATGGTTTGAGGGGTCTTGTCATTGAGTCATGTTCAGTGTGTGTTCACAAGGTCACATATGCACAAGTTCACTCACTCACACACTTAGCCATTTTTGCTTAAGTTATGATGACCGAATCATCCTCAAGTAGTCAGACCCTCACTGAGCTACATTGCACAATTTCAATGCTCAATGAACATGTACTCTTGCCCAAAATTACGCAGAGCTTAAGGCTATCCTCTAGGCAGCCTGCACTACGCAATCCTAGAATCGACAGAACCAACTGTCACCCTGAATAGTGCAAAAGTTTCTTAATAAGCCATCTCAATCTACGCTGCCCGCAAGCGAAACAACCAACCTCCTAGCTGGTCAACTGGAGAGTTTGACCGGGCAGTGACCTCAGGACTAACTCCCCCCAGAAAATTGTGCAAAATCTATAGACCTTGCCCACTCCATTGACTAAAGAAATTGCACTGACATGCGGGACAGACACTCTATGTCCGTCCCTACTTCCCTAAAAAAATTGCTTCTCACCTGAAAAACTGTGACGGGAAGTCAACCAACAACCCAGCATCCCGCTCAGTTCAAAAACTGCGATCGGATGTCTAGCAGCCCAACATCCCGCTTAGCTCAAAAACTCCGATGGGATGTTTAGCAGCCCAACATCCCGCTCAAATCAAAAACTGCGATGGGGTGTCTAACAGACTAGCCTCCCAACAATTGGGTAGTTTTCACCAGCAACATTCCTGCAGCCCGTTGCCAACTCCCCTAAAAAAATGTGCATTTTTTCCCGACAAGCTTCTTGCAGCCCATTGCCAGCTCCCTAGAGGAATTGCATAGTGTTTGTTGCCAAGCCCCTCTGCTGCCTGCATTGCTTCTCCCAAGAAATTGTGCAGATCTACCCGCCAGCCGAGCCAAATTCCGCGGACAGTCACTGCTGATTCGGATTGTCCATCTCAGTCTCCTAGTGACTTCTGTGCAATTTTCACCAGCAGTTCCTGGAGCTCGCATCCCAGCTTTAAATCTTGCTTGTTCAGTTTCATAGCCTTGTCCTCTCTCTCGGTCACATGCATCTGAAAGCGAATGACAATGCATCATGGTAGACTAGGAGGCTTACAGATTGTATGTGATATCGTCATGAGTGATTGCAGATATATGTACATGGATAAGACATGACGCGACGACATACATGATGAATAAGGAGAGCACATGCAAGGAGATTTGTTCGCAAACGAATGAATGAACGATGCATGCAAGGAGATTTTCTCCCGAATGGACACTGTATGGGAGGAGATTTATCACGAACGAACGATGCATGAGAGGAGATATTTTTACGAATGGATGAACATGTAAACCATGCCAAAGTATAAGCAATGAAGTGATGAGCAAATGCAAAATCAAGCGAACACCAAGACCATCGCAAACTCTGCACACATTTCCATGCGAAGGTGAAGCTATGATACATGAAGAGGACATCCATCACTCAACAACATTATAGCTCGACATGTATACCACCGCCAGTATGAACATACCAACACCGTCGTGTTGAGTTGTGTCTTGAGTCATGTCGGACACATCACTACTATGGGCCACACTGTTGTAAATCAATGTAATGTAACGTGGAAGTCAAAGAGACCCACATGTAATCTGAAGAGTCATGTAAAGTTGAAAAGTCATGAAAGTAAAGCAGTCATGAGGGAAGTTGAATAGTCACAAGGGAAAGTTTTACCCTTGGCTATAAATACCCCTCATTTGTACATGTGAAAGGATTTTCACCTTGGCTCCTCCCACATGCCTTGAGAGTCTGTAGTATTTTCTTTGGGGAGCGAGCAGTGGCTCCAATGCCCCTCTCACGAGGTTAGTGATGTATGGTGTACCTTTGGAACTTTCACTTAATTTAGAATCCTGATAACAGGCCAGTACATTTTCACACATGTATTGTAACTGTTTGTAAGACTAATCTTAAACACTTGTAATGCGTGTTGCTTTAACCCGTGTTAAAACAATTGAACTATTTTAGTTTCTCTAATACATATATTTATGAAAATGTTTTGTATAAGTTGTTAATGCTATCTTTCCCATGTGGGCTGCCTCATCGAACATCAGACATAACCTTTCCCATAAACTTGTTATAACGACCATCATACTTGTGTGGACTACTCTGTTGGGTGTGGTACGTGCTATCTTCTCTTGTGTGTTGTGAATGCTGCATTCGTGTGGACTTCTCCTCTAGAAGTTGTGCATGTCCTACAATGTTGTGTGTCTTTGAAAGAGTTTGGACCTTGTCCCTTTCGACTGGAGATTCACTTCCACCCTTTCCCTCTACGGTGAAAGAACCTTGACACAAGTAACACTAGCACTCACCAGGCATGCGAACCTCACTGTTCTTAGACAAAGAAGACCACTCTCATGTGCTGACAAGCAAGAGATAAGGCACACATTTAAGATAATGGAAACCAAGCCATAATACCAGATGGGACTCCAAGACTGAACAATGTGAGGTCTAGTTGGGACTTCATACCGGGGAGATCCCTTGTATGTTGGTGGGTCCAGGACCATCAACAGGCTGTTAAAATTTTCAACCCTAAACCTACCATCAACTGCCATTGACCCCACTCAAACTAGGAACCCTTCTCTCCTACGAGTTTATCAGCCAAATAGACCTTCGGCTCTAACACTAGTTGTTAGAAAATTATATATTACAGAGCAATGGAACACATAAGATATTGCATAAACACAAACACAGAAAATGCATAAAACAAGAGAGAGACACAAATATACATGGTTCACCCAATTTGGGCTACGTCCATGGAGAAACAAACAATTCTTCCTTTTATATTATCTAGCAAAATGAAGGGATACAACCTATAGCCGATCCATTATAATTTCCTCTTCGCTCTCACACAGTCTCCTCTCTCTTTCTTGCTCATAATACACATATGCATAGCCGCAATAAAATTCCCTCATATATAGCGAGTGGTTACCTTCTAGGAAAAAACCCTAAATTAAACATAACTTCTACCATCAGATCATTTTCCTAATGAATGACTCAGATTTACTACGAAATTACAATATTTTACAAGGCA
>APFE030966876.1:0-21530 GCA_000404065.3 Pinus taeda
AGGTCGGCAAGATTCTGTCGTGCGGAGATGTAGGGTCGTGGGACGAGGGCGGAGTGTCGGTGCGCCACGTCTTAAAGGTGGGCCTGAGATTTCTCATGTTCTACGAGGGGTCTAATTTCAAGTTCGAGTTTGCGATTGGCTTGGCCATCTCGGAAGAGGGGCTAACGTGGCAGAAGGATGAGTACGTAGGGAGAGAGCCAGATGGACCAATTTTGACCGCTCGGAAAGGTGAGGATGTGTGGGATAATTTGATAGTGGGCACTCCTTACGTGTTGCAGATGCCAGATGGCAGTTTCCGGATGTATTATTTAGGGGTTGGGAAACGAGAGGGAGAGGAGATGAGTCAGCAAGGTATTGGATTAGCTGTTAGCAATGGACCCAATTTTCGCCTGTGGCGGAGATATGGCCAATTAAGATTACTTCGAATATTAATTTTAAATCTGATATAATAAAAATAAAAATAGGATGTGTTGTGAATTAATTTGGTTGTAATTAGCAAGTGAATATAGTGTCTTCTGATACTTTCAAATTTCTCTGTTCAGTCGATTAAACAATTTGCAATAAGATACATATACTGTAAAGAAAACATTGTAAACATAACAATAGAATCCAAAGCAAATTTACACTACCTGTACATACCGAAGAGCAAATGTTTGGGGACGATATCTATGAGGCTTCTTCACACCTCCAGTTGTGGGAGCAGATTTATGAGCAGCCTAATTTAAAAAAGGAGCTTCAGAATAAAATGCCACAATAAAAACAGCACGCCTCAATTAACTCCACCAAAGATGCAACGGAAAAAATATAGGAAAGTCGTTACCTTTGTTGCGAGCTGCTTCCTCGGAGCCTTTCCTCCTGTAGATTTTCATGCTGTCTGCTTCGTACCAGCCATGATTCATAGAAAAGAGCGATCTACAGCACAGAGAGCAAGAACGAAAGCATAAGACCAAAGCCCAAACATCAAAACAGAAATTCCAAAACCACACCAAAAAATTACTATCAATCTCTGTCAAAAAAACGCCACAAGAGGTCCTGATGTTAAACTTCCATCTCTGCGCTAGTGTGGCGGGTGGACTTTATTTTACGCATTATTAAATGTTTCGTTTGCTTGGCAATTAACTTACCTTCGTGAAGATTTCGTGCGAAAAAGCACCGCATATCAAGTCTCGGAAGCTGCAGTTAGGTACTGTGATAAATGCTTTTGATGACAGCGTACCTTCCGCTGATCAAAATCATAATAAAATTAAATGTAAATCTTGAAAAACAAATTTATCATTGAGATCAAAATTATTAGACTTGGATGGATCGTAAATAGTCATATCACTTGTAAAAGAAATTTCATCAAACAATGAATTTGGCAGATGGTATTGCCTGATCTTTACAGTGCTGATTCAAGGACAGAAAGTAAATGCAAAGAGAAATCTAAGAAGAGGAAAAGATGGCTGAAAAACAACCAAAGAAGTTGAAAAGATGGCTTAAAGCTACAACGGAAGCCATCATGTCGAATCCAGAAAACACCATTTGATATCCAGGACATATATAGAGACAACACAAAATACAGCACACCTGTTCAAGAATAATACCCACTTGCATACAGTACAATTTAACTCCGATATTAAACGATTTTACTAAATTTCAGACCACGATCCACAATCGCATGAGGCAACAATGTTCATTCACACATAACAGAAACTATTTAATTAACCTCTGATTTCAGGGTTAGCCAGCATATTTCAGGTTGAATTTAGTTTAAACAGACTATGTAGTAAAATGGTTAAATCTACTATATCTACCGGTAAAGTGGTGAAAAGTATACAGCAGAATACAAAAACAAACCAACAGAAAATACATTCATCTGTGTCTTGCAGTCATGCTTTACTTTGACATCATGACTATCCCTGGAGTGTTTTGCAGCCTACTTCTACATGGAAACCATTCTACTTTGCTCTGTCCAAACATCATTTTATGAAAGTCAACCATGATTTACTTGTATAAAAATTATTCTTAAGACTGAAAGCCTGAATTATGTCAGTTGCTTTTCCTGAACGAGGTCAAAAAAGTTCCTTTGTAAGCCGATAAAAAATGTAAGGGAGAAATCTAATAAAGTCTATCCTTGCAATGTCACCTATATTGCTGCGAAAGCTAAGAAAATGAACAGAAAGCATGGAGTACGTACAGGAGACCAAAATTTCAGTGGATATGAATATATTGGTAGGCCTACATATTAATAAATATGGAGCAAACTGTCTTCAAAAAGAATGAAATTAATCCTTATAATGTAAGTTATAATGCTGCCAAAGCTAAGCACATGCCGAGAACAGAATCCATAAAGGATACATAAAGTACAAATGATCTGAATACATAACTTTTCCGAAACTAACATAAACACCATGTCACTTGTATCCAGTCAAGTCCAAAACACCAATGCTCTGCTTTGCAGCCTCGGTAGTTCAACTCCACTTAAGTCGCCAAACAAGTCAGAAGACTACTCTGCTAAGAAAGAAAATGAATCAGGCTACGTCAGGTTCAATAATTTAATAACATTTTCTGCCTGTTTATATCGTACAGAAAAATTATCTCGGAGGCATCAAAACAAAACACAATTATATTGAATACAATAAATACAAAACCGTGTATGATTCCCAAGGCACTCTCAGAGCCCATCTGGAAAAGAGATATCACATAACGTCTGCAGCACTAATAATCTACGTTGCATTGGCTTCAGGAACAGAGGAAAAAGCGGGTAGGGAGAGCAAATATTCAAAAAATGGAATGCACACCTCCAAAATTCAGGGGATATCAATAATATTTATATATATGGTATTCACCAAAAAACATGAATGATGAAACATTGAAGGAGAAATAAATATCCGACTGGCAATCACGATATCAAAAATATGAAATTTAAATATCATAATACAACATCCAAACAGAAATCACGGAAGTGAATAAGATGTGGAGTGCAAGTTAGAGCAACGCTCGTTTAGGCATTTACCCACCAATCCCCAAGCTCCCAGCATGATATACAACCCGATGTCCTCAAATTATCTAGGATCATGGGAACTGCCCCTTCACAATATATATATTCCAGACTGGTCCCAACTGAACCTGGAAGGAGGAAATGAGGGAAATGTTAAAATAAAATCAGGAACCTGGTTGGGGTTGCCGAAGAGCTAAGGAATCGAAGCCTGCTCTTACATGTTAAAAAACGGTCAATCAATCTGTGTGGGTTCTGCAACCAACAAATAATCCCCGCGATGATCAGATAATCGAAATGAAAAAAAGCAAAGAAAACATGAGAAGTGTTATTGTAGGTAAAGAGAATTAAACTTTCCATTGGACTTTTGAATTTTTATCTATATCAAAAAGAATAATGTACCTTTGAGCAATGAGTCGAATCCGCTCCAGTCGTAAGAGAAAACCCTAACCCTCACAGTAAAACAGAAAAGAATGAAAAGTTAATAAAAGCCCTTATTCAACGCATCAACGCCGTACAGTAAGAGAGCCGGGTAAGGAGTTCGGTTAAAGTTGGTAGAGGCTTACCTTGCCATAGCTACCGATAGACCAGATTCTTCAACGTGAGCGTTATGGTTAACTGTTAACTTTGGCCTGGGTCTGTTGTTGAAGGAAAAATCCAAGTGGGAGCCGAGAGTTGCTCCGATCCTCCAGCAAACTAAAACACATTGAGTGAAACTCGCCAGCAAACCCTCGGGTTGTTACCCTAGCGATGAGAAGGATAAAACCCAACCGTCGGGCCATGTTTGGACATATGTCAGGTTCAGGAACCAAACACAACCGCAGAAGACCGCAGAAAACCGCCAGGGAGAGAAAATATTCAAAAAATGGAATGCACACCTCCAAAATTCAGGGGATATCAATAATATTTATATATATGGTATTCACCAAAAAACATGAATGATGAAACATTGAAGGAGAAATAAATATCCGACTGGCAATCACGATATCAAAAATATGAAATTTAAATATCATAATACAACATCCAAACAGAAATCACGGAAGTGAATAAGATGTGGAGTGCAAGTTAGAGCAACGCTCGTTTAGGCATTTACCCACCAGTCCCCAAGCTCCCAGCATGATATACAACCCGATGTCCTCAAATTATCTAGGATCATGGGAACTGCCCCTTCAAAATATATATATTCCAAACCGGTCCCAACTGAACCTGGAAGGAGGAAATGAGGGAAATGTTAAAATAAAATCAGGAACCTGGTTGGGGTTGCCGAAGAGCTAAGGAATCGAAGCCTGCTCTTACATGTTAAAAAACGGTCAATCAATCTGTGTGGGTTCTACAACCAACAAATAATCCCCGCGATGATCAGATAATCGAAATGAAAAAAAGCAAAGAAAACATGAGAAGTGTTATTGTAGGTAAAGAGAATTAAACTTTCCATTGGACTTTTGAATTTTTATCTATATCAAAAAGAATAATGTACCTTTGAGCAATGAGTCGAATCCGCTCCAGTCGTAAGAGAAAACCCTAACCCTCACAGTAAAACAGAAAAGAATGAAAAGTTAATAAAAGCCCTTATTCAACGCATCAACGCCGTACAGTAAGAGAGCCGGGTAAGGAGTTCGGTTAAAGTTGGTAGAGGCTTACCTTGCCATAGCTACCGATAGACCAGATTCTTCAACGTGAGCGTTATGGTTAACTGTTAACTTTGGCCTGGGTCTGTTGTTGAAGGAAAAATCCAAGTGGGAGCCGAGAGTTGCTCCGATCCTCCAGCAAACTAAAACACATTGAGTGAAACTCGCCAGCAAACCCTCGGGTTGTTACCCTAGCGATGAGAAGGAGAAAACCCAACCGTTGGGCCATGTTTGGACATATGTCAGGTTCAGGAACCAAACACAACCGCAGAAGACCGCAGAAAACCGCCAGGAATTATGCCCGCCCGATGCCAGGTGTCAGAATGAAGACGACAGGTATCCGACGCCACGTGTCAGCTGGAGAATGAAAGGGACGACGAAGGTCCCTTTCAAAAGGAAGGCCTATCGGCCTAATTATAAAAACCCACTAAATTATCTATTTATTTTAAAATTATTATTAACTATAGAAATAATTAATACATCACACACACACACACACACATATGTGAACAAGATTCTTAACATGGAGCTTTACCCTATTGTCATGGAGACTTTTATTCTTTAAATATGCTTTGTTGCAATATCATGACTTATCAATATCACATTCCCAATAAAACCATGGGATACTTCATATGACACTAATTCATATGATATTTCTTTAATTAATCAATTTAATTAAAATCCTAAAAAAGGAATAACTACATTGAAGATAAATATGAACCATTGCTTTATGTGTAGTATTATTAATATTCTAGAATATTCCATGGATATTAAATCCCTATCATCCACCTATAACTAGCGATTTCGCTACATGTTGCAAAGGAAATGCCTTAAGGCTATAGCATATAGTGGCATATGGAGTAATAACACAGATGAAAAAAGATGTGATATGTTATGTGATCTAGATGTTGCCTAGTTTGGAACTTTCCTTTGCAACATAAATTACTTGCTAAAAAAAGGTAATAAATAAATTTAACTTTACAATAGGTGCTTCATGAATGGAAACCCCAATTCCATTTAATAGTTATTAAGATTTAATTTATAAAATATCTCCTGTCAATGAAATAAATTAAATTAATGAAATTTAAAATGTAAACTTTGAACTTTGAAATTGATAATTGAATCTTTACAAATATGAATTTTACAACAGATATCTTCTTTGTTGCTAAGAGAAAGACCCTTGACTATTTACTTTCGTAATCCCACCTTGCTTTTGCACCTATTTCAGCCATAGTTTTATGGTTCGAAGATAAAACAAAACCCAAAAAGGAAATTTTATGGCTTTAAAGGTCTAATGCATCCAACAATTTTTAGTTACACTGAGTTCATACACATAGGTTTGCACATATTTCAGCCACATGTTTAGGATTTGAGACAAAAAAGTAAAACCACAGAAAGAGAATTTCATGGTTGGAATGATTGAATTTCATGGCTTTAAAGGTCTAATGCGTCCAAAAAAATTTAGTTACATTGAGTTCATACACATAGGTTTGCACATATTTTAGCCATAGGTTTAGGATTTGAGAAAAAAAAAGAAAAACCACAGAAAGAGAATTTCATGGTTGGAATGATTGAATTGATAGAAATAACTTATAGTGATGGGACGAAGAGCTTGGGACACTTGAGTAGGACTTCATTGATCACATTCTCAGTACACAAAATTACATGTGATGATGGTGGGTGAGCTTCTTCCCACTCCTCCAGTGAGCCATCTACTGCTCAGGATCCATGCAATGCCATCATTTCGCATATCGAATCGAACTTGAATTTGAACTTGAACTTGAAGTTGGTAACTATGGTTGAATGCAAAGATATTTTTTACTCCATACGATTCTTTGTTCTATCTTTGTGACGAGTTTCTTCTTCTTAATTGTTAGGGTTTGAAATCTAATGAATTTTTGTTGATAACACTGTTTTGGCTTGCTATATTTTGGTGTCCCTTCATAATGGATGTTTTCCTTCATAATGGGATCTAATGAATTTTTGTTGATAATCCTGTTTTGGCTTGCTATATTTTGGCATTCCTTCATAATGGAGGTGCACATAAAATCACCTACATTGAGTTGAATGACATCTAGAAGACTCTTATTTATAACCATTTTGACAAACTTTTTTGGTAAAAATCAAACTTGAAACTAATTGTTATGATAATAGGTTACTCCTCATCACTATGGATTTTTAATGTTTATCATCTCAAGTAAAGTCCTACTCCAACCATGAAATGATGTTTCTATTAGAGTTATGAGTTGGTGATTTCAGTTAAGGAAAGAATCCAAGCAAGTTAGGGTTTGAAATCTAAGGAATTTTCACGGATAATCCTATTTTGGCTTGACATCTTTTGGCATTGCTTCATAATGGAGGTGCACATAAAATCACCTGCATTGAGTTGAATGATCTCTAGAAGACTCTTACTTATATCCATTTTGACAAACTTTTTTTTGGAAAAATCAAAGTTGAAACCAATTGTTATGATAATAGGTTGCTCCTCGTCGCAATGGATTTTTAATGTCGATCATCTCAGGTAAAGTCCTACTCCAATCATGAACTAATGTTTCTATGAAAGAGTTATAATGTTTCTATGAAAGAGTTATGAGTTGCTCATTTTAGTCGAGGAAAGAATCCAAGCAAATTTATGAGAAGGATCTCTTTTCACTTTATAAGAGGTTTCTATGGTATATTGGCCTATAAATTTAATTTACAACCGAAGTTGAATCATTAAATTATTCCTTAAATTATACATTATATTTTAAAATGATCTCTTTTCACTTTAAAAGAGGTTTCTATGGTTTATTGGCCTATAAATTTAATTTACAACCTAAGTTGAATCATTAAATTATTCATTATATTTTAAAATCCCAAGCCATAATGCAAATTAGTAAGAATATTGTTTTTAATATTTGTAATAAAAAAATTGAGAATGTAAATAAACTATGTAACGTATCAAAGTCCTGAGCGTAGTTTTCACACTCGATTTTTATAAAAAATATTGTTTCCTGTGTAACACTACTGTGACAATGGTGGATGTATATTATTCAATTTTTTTTTCTAAACTATTGAAAAATGATAAAAACCGTCTAAACATACACATATGCCATGACACATGGGTGTGTGTGGCGAATAGTATCCTTGGCCTAAAAATCAAGCCTATGAAAATGAAAGAGACCCTGGTCTTCACTTTCTTTAATAATCCTCTCACTATTCGGATATTCCACACTGGTCTTCTCTCTGTTATTTAGCATTTGGAAGATCACAAAAAAAAATTAATAATTATGAAACTCAAAACTTGAGCCATACTAAAATACAAATTTCTCTCTAGCCACTTTTTAACTGTTTTAGTTTTATGTTTTATTTATTTTTGTTAAAATAAAAAAGTTGATAAAAAAATTATTAAAAAATATAAATTTAATTTATAAACTTTGAGCATAAATAGAAATGATAAAAAAAGTTATTAGAATTATAATTTAATTTAAAACTTTGAGCCATTTAAATGTTTTTTAAACTAGTTAAAACAACTTTTGTAAAAAAAAATTGTTTGGCAAATTGGGAAATGTGATAATTGTGTCTTTTTTTAAGGGTTTTATGGCCAATGATAGAGGATTGTAAAAGGCAGTGGTCAATGGCTGCAGATTTAGAAAATTGAGCTAGCAATGGATCAATCTGTTCTGAACTGGTAGAGTCTCTGCTGGCACGACTGCCCCTGATTGCATTTTTCGTTTCCGTAGTGCCTGCAAGTGTTGGAACTTGGAAGGATTCTTTTTCTTGCAAGCATATTGGTCTTGTGTAGGCCAAATCAGACAGTGGGCAACCGTGCCTTATTCTCATTTATGCCGGATAGTCGCGATGTGAGTTAGTGAGGATCCACAGCAGGGATGCTTTTGGTGGACATCCCCATCTATCCAATCACCTTCGAAAGTTTGTTATTGTGGATGTGCGTTTACAATCCTCTCAGCAGGACGTGCTTTATTCTGCCTCGGATGCTAACAGCGAGTAGTGTGATGGCCAGGACAATCATAGGCGGTCCTTATAGTGGTTGGCAAGACGAGGCAAGACGCCGTAATAGCAGAAGTGTATAGTTCATCCAGAAAGTCGTGGAATGTTAGTTTACCTCATGGTCTGGTGATCAGGAACGATGAGATGTTTGTGTGCAACGGTTTCTTGTTTTGCTCGACGGTGCCGGGCGGCATCATGGCGTATCACGTCCGGAAAGGAATGTCATTAGCCATTGATCTACCTGATTCTGGACCCAATATATGTCATCAGTTGGTGGTATTTGAATCATCAATAATGATGGTTGGAGGCACAGAAGAGAAACACGTCGTGCATTTAAATCATCAATAGTGATAGTTGGTAGTGATAGTTAGCGGCATAGAAGACAAGCACGTCGTGGCATTTGAATCATCAATAGTGATGGTTGGAGGCATAGAAAAGAAGCACGTAAGAAAGAAGTGATGATGTGGGAGCTTTTTCACAAGGCCTATTCTTAAAAGCTGATTTGGATGTAGCAGCTATGCATAGAGCGAAAATACATCAAAGATCAGATAAAAGTTAATGATTTCAGTAGTCATTAAGTGCTGTAAATTTATGAGTTCTGATAATAGATCCACCTGTATAGAATGCAATTTATTGAATTCAGTGTGGTATTGGCTGTGCGGTTGTATCGTAATTAATCTGTGAGAGAGAAATGCAGCTATACACCGAAGTCTCTTCTAATGTCTGAATGATTTCTTGGACCAAATGTGTTCTATATTTATGTACATGGGCATTTTAAATGCGTTAAAAGCTCTTGGGTTGACCTACCTTAAAATGTCTATTTTATTTCTGAATATTGTATTTTTAAACAATTTTCCATGTAAGATAAGCATAAGTATATATTGATGCATCGGATAAGTATAATTATATATTATGTCTTTTCAATAAATAATTACTAAATTAGATTAGGTAGGTTTTTAATATTTGTAATAAGAAATTGCAAATGTAACAAGATAATTACTTTAAAAAATTAGTTTCCTTATAAAATATTCTTATTTTAATGAAACTGGTTGCTTATTGCGATATATTATTATGACTTTGGTAATACTACCCCTTAATTCATTGCACTCATGTCCAAAGAGAGGTGGCCTTTTCTTTCCATTAATCCCAGAACTATGGGTTACACCCTACCCATCACCCTTCATAGTGAGACCACAACCCCACTTATCATAGAGCCACAAGAAATGGGTTTGATCTATAATGTACTCAGAATTAGTGTAAACTCTCTTCAGGACATAGGTTTTAATGTACTTTGTGAGCTCAAATGGGATGATTTGGCGTTATATTCTTTGTTAATTGCATGATTATCCTCTCGAGGCAAGAGGCAAGGCCATATTGCGATCATAGGGGATTCACTCAATGAACCTATGACCTATCACGTGCGTTCACGGCATATTAAACAATACCCTTCATTTGACTACATATTGGAAAATAACCCTAAAAACCACATTATTTAACCCCTTACCAATACAAAACCAATACATCTTCCCAATTTAAAAATCTCCTACTTCCAATAGATATTGTAGGTATCCATTTTTTCATTAACATTTTTTATACCCATTTATATTTTATCATTAATTTTTAGCTCCATTTTTTAGAATTGCTAATATAAAAACCCTTCACCCCTTATATATCCTCCAAGATATTATGTCATTTTTAGCTCAATATAAATCCCTCAATATGAAACCACATGGTATGATATTGCTCCCCTAGTGAAGCCCCCATGGTTGCGATTAGGCCCTCTAATTTCTTTTTTAGTAGATGTCTTCCTATGGTTATGAATCATAAAATTTGTCTCTTTTTTAAAATACCTAGTGATTACTCTTGTGGGATTTGTGAGAAGTTGAGTTCATTATTATCAAGTCATTGATTTCTAGGTTGCAGCCTTCATTCTCCTTGTTATTCTCAGGAAGCACATGGAAATATGATATGAAGTTTATCTCTTCAAGTATTTTATGAGTTCATTTCATAAGATTGCCAAATTCCTTATCTTTTGGAGAAGATCCTCCCACCAAGTGTTGAATGAAAAGGAGATAATTCACGACACTCAATATAGGTGATTTGTTATTCTTTCGCAGCTTGAACCCCCCTAAGGACATAAGATTCAATTGGTTTTTTTGATATACTTGGAGGGCTCCATGAATATGCCGATATTACGTCCTTGGCATCATATAACACCCCTCCCCTCATCTGTGACCCCTAACAATTTTCATAATAATAATAATAATAATAATTCATTTTTAAGGTCATCCCCAAGTAAAAAACAAAATTGATGTATGAGACCCCTTTTCTCATTAGAAAAGGGACCAACCTCTACATAGAGATTTGAGACCCCTTGATTTTATCAAGGCATATATACTCTTCGCCTACAATTTTGAATTTGCAATTGTTAGAAGAAAAATATACTCTTAACCACCCCCTCAAACATTCTTCCCATTGTCATTACTCTTACCAAAATCTTCTCTTATTTATTATTATAATTATTCATAATTTCCCCTCATCTCATATTACATAAAATAATTTTCAAATCTTTAATGTAAAAATAAATATTATTTATTAATCACTCTAGTATTAAAATTTACATTTTCAATATCAATTTAAATTAACGACATAGTTAAAAACCGTCGATGATGGTTATAAAAAAGCGTGTCGAATGAATATAATATTGACTATTATGCTACAATGTTGAAAAGAAAAATAATGGATTAAATGTCATACTATGATAATAAATGATAATTTGGTTATCGGAAAAGTTAACTCGCATATGGGTAAATCAAGGGATGTATCCATGTCAATACGTATTCAACCCAACATTAAAGCTAGCGTAGTGTAAGAAGACATAACAGCAAGATGAACCGGTGGGTTTCTGGGAATCGTGATTAAGTGGACCGGACCGCGTATTTGATAGTTGTGATTAAAATCGTTTGACAAATTCCTATGATAGAAGAGGGAAAGCAGACCAGGCGACGTATTTGATAGTTGTGAACAAAATCGTTTGACAAATTCCTGTAATAGAAGAGGGAAAGCAGATATCAGCGAGATGGATCGAAGCGACTCTGCAGATCGTGATTACGGCCTCCGATGCCAGAGTGGATGTGATCGTGATAAGTTCAGCAGTTGTGCGACTGCTTTGTTTGATTTGGGTTTTTTATTTTTGGTTTTGTCCACAGTGTTGCTGGTACTCTTCAAGTGTTTTTTGATTTTGAATTTCTTCTCCAAATATGGCTTAATAATTAAAAATAAATCTTCTTACTTATAATTATGATTTTGCAAAAACATTTTCACGAATTTTTTTTTATTGCTGTGTTGAAGCTTCTATGATCCTTAAGAGATTTTTTTGGTGTAAATTACATGATGTTTCATTTGTCGACCGTTTTGAACCAACTAGTGTCGTTCATCGTGAGACAAGTTTAAGTACTGAAGACATAGTAATAAATTAATAAACTACTAGAAACTACTAGACTTAACCCTGACAATTATGAATAAACATGATTGCATAAAAGGATGTAAATGCCTAGATAGAAATCTATAATGCTATGGTTATATTGCTCTCAACAAGAAGAAAATAAATAAATAGCATCATAACAACTCACGAGATGGACACCTCAATTAGAGCACTTGAACAAGAGAGAAACCCACCCACATCAAGGTGAGAGGGGATGCCAATTGATTGTTGGTAAGAGGAAACCAACTTAATTAGTGTTTGATATCACTAAGGCACACACTAAATAGTATAAAGTCCACCACTTGATTACAACTACCAGCATTACAGTCTTAGCACTAAGAAGGTTGACTTTTGAAGAGAAAACTATAGAAGCAATAACTTTCGAAATCCAGAGGATAGATGGGTGATTGAAGAGCACTTGGCCTATAATCTCCCAAATTTCCAAGATAAAAAGTGTTGGGTTACCAATTACATCTTGATAACACTTATTCGTCTTCTGCATCAAGTTAGCCATATATACCAAGGATATCCTCATCAGTTCCACGCAAGAAAACATCAAAATTGACTTTTCTGATAGCATGAGGTTTGAGGAAAAATTAAATAGGTTGATGGGATGGTTCTACCTCAATTTTTGTCCAGAAGGGTTGACTACAAAGATCATAAAGCATAAACACGTTCCTATTGATGTCTCTCTGTAGACTACATGTCCAAAGTGTAAATCCTAGTTTCAAGCTTCATTGATTCAAGATGAAAATTTTGAGACCATTAAAAGTGAAAAATTTATTATCTCACAAAATAGAATGGGGAGATTTTCAAGAGTTCTCAATATGGTGGTCTCAATTTCCTTACAATCTATAGGAGAAGACTACATGGTTTCCACAAGAAAACACATGTACATATCATGGCATCTTTAAAGAATAGAATTCCCTCCTTTCATTGAATCGTATGATTTGATTCATGGGATGGATGGACGGTGAAAAGCAGAGAGGAAGAGTCTAGGATTCAAGTCTGAAGTCATGGAGTAGAGTGAGACGCCTCCCATAGAGATTTAGCACATTTTCAATCATGTGAGAGGAATCAATTGTCGTTTCGGATGATTTCTTGTATTGAAGGCTCGAGAGGAAATTTATTTTAGGGGGAAGTTGTGTCATTCAAATTTCAGAAAATGATGCATTGTTTCATGTCATTCCCATTAGAGTATGTGCAAAGGGACAATGTTTTATTCGCTTGTGGTTCACAAGTGATTTTCGCTTCATATATATTCAATGTTGGCATGGATTTTCATGATGACCCTGACACGGGTCATCCCTTAGGTGTTAGATGGGGTCCCTTAGGTATGTATTTTGTTTGATTTGTTATGTTATTTATGTTCTTTGGTACCTTTTTCATTATATTTTTATGTGATGAAACTGATAGTAGATTTCTTTGTGTTTGTAGATATGGGACCTTGCGGTTGAGAAATATTAACTATATGAGATCAACCTCATGGCGATGATCATACACAAGTAGCATTGTATATTGGGTAGGTTCGAATTGCTAAGGGGGAACTAAAGTGGCACCAGATACCACAACAACATGATGAATTTCATGTAGGGATAGTTCCCACCCCAAGGAAGAGGGGGCCTAAGCAGAGCTTCGTGAGGAGAAACGTGATATGCAAGATTGAGTATTTTGCCTTGAGGTGAGGGAAATTGATGTGCACCATTGGATATTGATGATTTTTCTGGGGATCGTAGAGGCTGAATGGGCCATGCTAGGTGAGGACATAGGTGACATGCATAATGATTGGTAGTCAATATTGGAAAGGGCAGTAGTGGTGAAAGTGACAACTTGACTGATACTAGTTTTTAACTTTGAGGAGCCTCATGAGTCTCTTGTTGGTGGTAGAGGGAAATGGGGTTTTTCTCCAACACTAGCTCCTCCCTAGATGTCATATTGACATATGTACTAGGGGCAACATCCATTATGTGGATTTCCCCACTTTTTCACTATGGCCTATTTTTAAGTGCTAAGAGCACCTTAATGTATGTAAATTATATATTTGACACAGACACACACATATACATATGATATTTTGAGCTCTCATACTGTGTCTTATTGATGTGATGATATGTATGATGTGATGGATATTTATTATGCTGTGTATGTTTGACATGCTTCTAAATGAGCCTTATATGGTTAATGTTATGCTTGCTAGTTTGGAATGTGATTTCTATTTTAGTGATGTCATGGTTCTTATGTCTTAGCCTGTGTGAGAAAGTAAAATGATTAAATATCCATACTAACAATTTAACATGATGGTACTTACAAAATGAGTGAGGATCACCAATTTGGAATGTGTGATGTAGTTGTGCAATGACATGCTGGGAATCAATTAATGAATGCGTGTGGGCATTGGAAAGGTGTGTGGCATCAGCCAAGAGCCCAATGTTAGCATTGTATTCATCTTGGTTACTGATAGATGACTGGAAAAAAACTCTATTTCTATGGAGAGTGGTTTTATCAAGGATGTAAATAGCCTAGGATACCAAAGTTATGTTTTGCAACCATCGAGAAGTGCCACCAAAAAATTCAATGAAGTAAGTTAGTGATTAGTCCATCTGTCACACAATTAAATGAGTAGAGATTATAATACATGATAAAGAGGTTATCAACATACAAATATTGTAAAATATGTACAACACGGTAATGTAGGGAGATATAGGCTGAGTCATTATGAGCACATTTTTTTGAGATAGAGCTGATTAACAAGGTCTTTGAGACATTTTCCATCTGGATCACTCAAGTTGTATACTCCTTTGAGGAGACAATTCTAGAATATATAGGGTCCCTTCCACAACGTTTCAAGATTCCTTAACCCTAAGCTTCATTAGAGACATCATAACATAATACTATATCTCCCTCATGGAATGAGTGGGGGGCTATAGTGTAGTTGGAGGCTTTGGATAATTTCTTGGTAACTTCATTATGATGGGGAGAGGCTCATCCATTTTCATCAATGTGTTTGAGTTTTATGAGGCACTACTCAAGGGGAGCAATGTTAGGGCGCAGTTCCACTATGGTGCATAGTGTAAGGATTTCACACTCAATTGGGACTATTATTTTTATTTCTGTTCATTTCCTTCCAAATATCTTCAATTATTTGTATGCTCTAGCGAATAAAAATAAAGCGTTCATTAATAGTAGCTTATCTTATAAAATCGTCATGAGATAATGTGATTGACCATATATGAAATTGAGCAAATTTAAAGTAATCCGTGAAGTATTTGTTACCAAAGTTGGGAACCATTATCAGGATTATTGTTACCAATAGTCACACAAAATGGTTGCAAGTCAAAATAGCCACTAGTTAGAAACGATAACATGGACATCTATATTTCTTGGTACATTAATGTATTTTTTTTGTATGTGCACTCTAGGTAATATTTTCATTCTCAAATTCAATTGTTTCTAATGATTGTGTTATTGGAAATGTTAGGCAGTTTTTTTATTGTCATTTTGTTAATTTAGTTTTTCTACATCAATACAATCTGAAGGAGCAAAACAATCACTAGTGTGTAATAAGACAATTCACCTAGTGAACATTTGTAATTTCCTATGTGGCGTACAATATTGGGGTAAACTAATCACCGCCTTCTTAACCTGACGAAGGTGTGAGAAGGAGTCATATTTATGGAGCAAAGTTTTGTTTTAGTCAAGATACATTTGGGGGAATATTGATTGCATTTCAATTTCCAAGGTCTCGGAAGCTATGAAACTAGTGATTGTGGAGGAATACTTTACCGCAATGACAAAAATATAAATGTTAGCAGAATAACAAAAGTAGCTTTTGAACTTTCTACGATGAATAGAAAATCCAAACATGCACTCTATTTACATTGGAGAGAGGTTACAATCTTCCATTTTTAGTGGTTTCAATCTAATCATTGGTAATGTGTGTAAACCTATCACCTATGACACCATGGAATGCACAACCAATGTGAATCCATTTTGTTCCAACGAATTGAAAACGTTGAAGATAGGGAATTGGATTACATCATGCAATGGTAGTTACAATGGTTATGTGCCCTTGTTTCCCTCCTCCAAAGCACTTGAGAAAGTTTATCCACACACTTTCCCTATCCAAAAAGGAAATGAAAAAAACCTTTATAACTCCCATTATAAAATCTCAAACTTAGTTATATTAAGAAAACTATCACATCACTTATCTTTTTCACCCTTGTAAATTATATATGCCCTGAAAAATGGGATTTCAACCTAAAATATCACAATCTCCATGACATGTCATTGCCAATTACACTACCCCATAAACAAATATAATTTCATTAGTATTTAAGTAATATAATAAAAAAATGAAAATAAATTTAAAATTCAATAAAAATAACAATAATCTATATACCTTATCCCCCGCCACCCCTCCATCCCTCCCCCCCCTCTCCCCCGACACACACACACACAAATATATAATTAATAACAAATATTTGCAAAATAAAATAGAATCTCATTTAATATTTAACTCTATTTTCTTCTCCTTTTTTTTTGGAAACATTTTATGAATATCTTTTTGTTCTAAAGAATACTTATTATTCATTACTTATTTACTTACTTATATAATTTCAATTATTGTGTAGGTGCTAAGCTCTCATGCAACATTCATTCATAAAAAAAATTAATATGCTATGGGCTAGTATCATGGCTTATCAATACCTCATGTCTAAAAGTCCATAACTCATTTCATATGAAAATTTAATTAAAGGATAAGGAATATGTATAAATGCACTTGCTATAAAACTCAACCTTTGATTTATCTACTAATAAGAGTATTTTAGAATATTGCACCGGCAATAAATCATACCATCCACAAAATAATTATTGATAATCAAATGAAAAATTGACAAACCAAAATTCCAAAATAATATGGCTATCAACGTCATTTTGTAAAAATGAAAAGAAAGTTTTAAACCGCATAGCTAGCGTTCCCTGTAGCTTAGTTTAATTATTGAACTTTGAAAAATACTAACCAACTATTTATGACATATATTAGATGGTTAGGCTCCAATTTGAAATGTGTAATGAAGACCTTTTTTTTCTTATGCATATTATTTAATACTTATCGAAACCATTCAAGTCATCACATATTATTTCATCTTCTTCATCAATCAAGAAAAAAAAATTATCAAAAACGTATATGCTTAGCATGTTCACCCATTTTAAGAATATACAATTGGAGATTTGTATTTGCTTAGCAAGTTCTCCCATGTGTAACTTTATTATTTATTTGCAAATATAATTGAATGTTCATCTTTGACCAATTTTTGCAACAACAAAAAAAACACGTGGAACCAATGTGATTTTAGTTATAACATTAATTGCATAACAATTACTAATATTTAATATAATATTAATAATGATGTCATTCAAATTAGTGTTAACTGAAATTTGGTGTATTATTTGATAAAGATACTTTGAATGTTTAATATGTATATATGTGTGTGTGGGGGTGTGGGGGGGAGGAGGGGCCATATTCAACCATTTTAAGAATACACATAATTGGATATATTTGATATTTGTATTTGCTTAGTATGTTCTCCCAAAATGTAACTTTATTATTATGTTAAAATACTAAAGATACTAAATTAGTAAATTGCATTTCAAAATGAAGAATAATATTTTCTGATTTTATTGATTTTAAGTTAAAAATGAACCTCTATTATTTGATTGTTGGTCATGTGAAATCAGATTGTCTCCACAAGAATTTTAATATGTGTATGTGTGTGTGTGTGGGGTAGGGGGGCATATTCAACTATTTTAAGAATACACATAATTGGATATTTGTATTTGCTTAGTATGTTCTCCCAAAATGTAATTTTATTATTAAGTTAAAATATTAAAGATACTAAATTAATAAATTGCATTTCAAAATTAGGAATAATATTTTGTGATTTTTTTAAAAAGTATTTGATTTTAAGTTAAAAATGAAGGTCCATTATTTGGTTGTTGGTCATGTGAAATCAGATTCAGCCTCCACAAAACACCTTTAATATAGATTCTTCACTTGAATATTTGAAACATATATTACATTGTTAAAAGAAATTCAACCCATAACACTACATGTAAAGTTGTAATTGTAATAATACATAAGAGAAAGGATTAAAGTGAAAACTACTAAAAAAAATTAATACTAAACCAAAACATTCCAAACCAAACCACCCGTTAAACCTTTAATCCTTAAAAAAAAAGATATAACTATAAAAATCATTAATAGTGAAGAATTGACTAAAATTAATCTTTTAAATATAAAAAAATTTACACACAAAATTAACTATATCAAAAATATAACATATTATTACAATTTTTTTTTACTATAGAATAAATATTAAAAGAACCAAATAAACTATTTCTAAACTAGGAAAATAACCCAACCAATTTAAATAAATTTGTTATAAATACAAATAAAGTATTTCTAGGAAAATAACCCAACCAATTTAAATAAATTTGTTATAAATACAAATAAAGTATTTCTAAACTATGAAAATAACCCAACTAATTTAAGTAAATTCGTTATTTCTCATATTTAAGCTATTAGGAAGGGGTTAGTAACATTTCTATTAAAATAACCCAACTAATTTAAGTAAATTCGTTATTTCTCATATTTAAGCTATTAGGCTGTCCCTTGATCACAGACGACTTGACAACTTGCTCCCACTCAATAGTCATAAAAAAAAGTATTGATGTAAATTCCTCTTCCTCACGGAGGAATTATAGTTGGGATCATAAATTCCGCCATGACAGAGGAAAAATCTTTTTCATCAGAGAGCAAAATTCTTTTTCCTCGGAGACCAAATTCGCTGGCCTAAAAGCTCAAACCCCATGGGGCAATTCATACTTTTTCCTCTAAACGGTCCTTCATTGATCTCGAAATGGCCAGAGAGAATATCAGGCTCGCAGTCACAGTAACTGTGAAGGATGTTGTTATTATTTAGCTACGAGTCAAACAAACACTCACCATTATTTTTTAATGCCTGGAATGGGCAGATCTCCTGCTATGTGGCGCTTCAGCAATTTCTGAAAATGATTTTACAGCGCCTGAACCAGAACGCGATGAGAATCGAACTTGGGTAAGTCGTAACGTTCTCAATTTAAATATATATATAAATTAATTTCGGTAAAACCCGAGAAAACTCTGGATATGACGATAATGATCTGCATATCAGGTGGTGATAACTAGACTATCAGCTGACAATTCGTGTATCTCCTGATAACTCGCGTATTCAGTGATATGTGGCGTAACCCTTATGATAATTCGCATAAAGGCCGTTATAGCTCGCATAACGGGTCGGATTGTTCATATTCGACGTGGTTACTCGCATATTCATATGACATCGAGCGGATAAACGGCAGAGACCTCGCGTAAACGCTCGTATATCATATGAAAACGATGGCATATCAGCGTAATCGCGCGCTTATCGTTGAGTGATAATCAGCGTATCGGTTGACAAAATACATCGCAATTGGTGATACCTCGCGTATCATTTGACAGATCGCTTTAAAATGTTGATAACTCGCACATCGAATGAAAATTCGCGTATCAGTGATAACCGGCGTTATAAGTCGCATAACTCGGGAGATAACGGCTTCTTCTGTAATGGCAAGTTTCCGTCCAACTCCGGCGACGTCAGAATTGCGGCTCCCCTCTTCTTCATGTAATTGTTGAGCATCGCGCCGCCGCAATGGTCTGCGGAAGAGGCCACCCGTTGCGTAGAGAAATTCAAGATCAGATAGAAGGCGTACAAGCTTAGCCGCGTAATATACAAGTTTAAGCTGCTCTTTTGAAAAAACAGGTATGATCGTTTTCAAGAATTCAAGTTAAAATGGACATGAGACCACAATTAAAAATTCATGGTAATTGTAACAAGATACCTGCCAGGGACAGAAGACAATGAAACCTTCAAAACCAATCTGCTTATTTCAAACCAGCATAACAATGCAGCGTGCTTTTTTATGACCAGTTTGTAGATTCAAAGCAGAAGGGCACTCTATGTCTTTTTTATGACCAATTTGTGGATAATTGCATGCTAATATTCAAAGCAGAAGCACAGACTATGTCTCATAAATGAAGAACAAGCGTGATATTTAGATCTCTATTTTATGAAACCCTTTAAATAGCATCTGGAGAACTAATTTAACCGATATTCACATTAAAAAGTGATTATATACGTACTTATTTCAAGCCCTGCCTGATGCAATAGACCACATTTATAATTCAGGAATCTTCTCGTTCACGAGAGCGGTTGAGATTGCGCATTTATCATTAAACCAATACAACGCTATTAAATTCAATAAAGCTCTAAACGCAGCTATTAAAATGTTAAATTCTTATCAATATTTAAAAAATTAAATTAAAGAGGAAAATGTGCACTCTCTAGTCCCATCTCGTTATTTCAAGAACTTAAGAAAAAGGAAGGAAAACCTACCTGATTTTAAATTTTCTATAATGCAAAAAAACCTGGCATAATTTTTTATAATATATCTAAAGGAAACCAAAATCTGAACTATTACATTTTTCATCATAAACATAATTATAAGAAAATGCTAGACAAATATCGTTGATGGTGAATAGCTGACAAATCGACTCATAGTTTTGAACAACAGTCTTTAACTAAACCAAAACTAACCAGTTTGCGTAGTGGAGAGGACATGCAAACGGCCAAACATAAAATACACTAACGAGTCTCTTCTACCCTCTTTCATAGATATAACAGATTTAACCATAAAATACACACATAGACATGAAGACAGACAACACACAACAGAGTGTTGGAAGAATCACTGCATCTCTATGAAATCCGTAATTTCCACCCTGGGATCCTAGTTACTACGAAATCTGTAATTTCCACCATGAGGATCGTAATTTCCACCTTGGGGATCCTAGTTACTGGTTTGGAACATTTACCAACACCTACAGGTTTTGGTGTAACGAAAAACCTCTTCATGGTATAAAAGGTTGGACCTAGGTTCGATTCCCCCAAATTGCGTTTGAGGGGGGTGTTGGAAGAATCACTGCACCTCTATGGAATCCTTAATTTCCACCTTGGGGATCCTAGTTACTGGTTTGGAATGTTTACCAAAACCTGTGGGTTTTGGTGTAAAGGAAAACCTCTACATGGTATCAGAGCCTAGAATGTTTACCAAAACCTGTGGGGGTTCCTAGTTACTGGTTTGGAACGTTTACCAAAACCTACGGGTTTTGGTGTAACGGAAAACCTCTTCATGGTATAAGAGCCTAGAATGTTTACCAAAACCTGTGGGTTTTGGTATAACAGAAAACCTCTTCAAGGTATGAGAGCCTGGAATGTTTACCAAACACTGCGGGTTTTGGTGTAACAGAAAACCTCTTCATGGTATCAGAGCCTAGACCGAGGTTCGATTCCCCTAAGTCGCATTTGAGGGG
>APFE030966876.1:25098-41004 GCA_000404065.3 Pinus taeda
GTTACGGCAAGTTATTTTGCATCACAACCGAAGCTTTCTGAGAAGCAAGCTCGTTGGCAGGACTTCTTGGCAGAACTCGACATGACTATCGAGTATAGACCGAGAAGATACAATGCGGTAGCAGATGCCCTTAGTAGGAAGGGACAACTTGCAACATTGGAAAGAGAAGACCAAGCAACAAGGAGTAGGAGTTGAGTTCAGATGTCAGAAGAGATGCAGAATAAGCTCAAGGAAAGTGTTGAGACCGATAGTCAGGCGCAGAATATAGTGAAGCAGATAAAGGAGGGGAAGACATGAAAGTTCTTTCTCTGAGATGGATTCTTATTCTTTGGAAACCGACTCTATGTTCCAAAGTCATCTGGACTCAGGAGGCACCTTTTGAAGGATTTCCACAACTCACCATGGGTTGGCCACCTAGGGCAGCGTCGTTCTTTGGCATTGTTGGAGAGAGGATTCTTTTGGGAAAAGATGTGGGAGGATGTAGAGGAGTATGTACATACATGCATCATTTGTCAGTGGGACAAATCAGATAATCAGAGGCAAGAAGGTCTGTTGCAGCCTTTACCATTTACTGGGAGACCATGGATGAGTGTCTCAATGGAATTTATCACTCAGTTGCTAGAGGTATAAGTGTATAATGATATTATGGTTGTGGTCGATCGTTTTTCCATGTATGTTGTCTTTGTTCCAACAAAGATGCCTTGTGGAGCCAAGCAGACTGCGGAGTTGTTCTTTAAGAACATAGTAAAGTATTGGGGGATGCCATTAAGCATCATGTCAGATTGAGATCTGCGATTTACAGACATATTTTGGACCACATTCTTCAAGTTAGTCGGGACAGAATTGTTGATGAGTTCGAGTTAACATTTGTAGACAGATGGACAGACCGAGAGGATCAATGCATTGCTGGAGGATTACTTGAGATATTATGTGACGACTGATTATAAGAATTGGCTGGAACTCTTGGATATTTCTTAGTTCAGCTACAACATTCAATAGAGTTCTACGATGGGGTACAGTCCATTTGAGTTACTGAATAGACAGATGGCAGTCACACTGCATACCATAGTGACAGGAGGTTTTTTTGGAAGTCCTCATGTGAAGAAACTCATGAAGGCTTGGGATAAGACCTTGGAGTTTGCACGGTTGTGCTAGCACGAAGCTGCAAGGAGAATGAAGAAATGGCATACAGAGGAAAACAGGATGTACACTTCAGTGTGGGAGATATGGTGTTTCTTAGGATTACTGGGGATCAGTTTCAGCCACCTAATGGGACTGCGAGTAAACTGACACGGAAGTATGAGGGATCATTTCGAGTGAAGAAGATAGTGGGGGAAGTTGCTTATGAGTTGGAGCTTCCACACCATATGCACATGAAGCATCCAATTTTTCACATGAGTTAGTTGAAAATATGTAGACTTGATGCTGATCATCCAGAGAGAGTTAAACTTCCAAGAGGACCAGCCAAGATTATGGACAAGGCATATTTAGAGTTGGAGAAGATTCTGAGCTTTAGAACTACAGGGATTGGTTATCACATGAAATGGGAATTTCTTGTTAGATGGAAGAATGCACTGGAGGACTCACTTTGGAGATGGGAAAAGAAGATTGAGAAGTATGATCGGAAACTGCTGAGGAGATCAGGATTGTCGAGGGCGATAATGATTTCGGGTGGGGGGGGATGTAATGCCCTGCAGCTTGCAAGTCACCTGGGCGTGCCCACCCACCAAACAAAGTGATGAAATGCATGAGCTAAAGGTGACCGAGGGCAAGACAAGTGTTGTGCACGAGTTGGTTGCCTTGTTTATATATATGGGAAAGCTGACAACTTGCACCGTGGGCTGACCGAGCAAAGTCAGCAAATGGGCGAGACGAGGTGGTGCGGTCCCGTGCCATGGGTGGGCCGACCTGCACTTCAGGTAGGATTTGCAAACAGACACATCAGTTGGGAGGATGAAT
This sequence comes from Pinus taeda, assembly GCA_000404065.3. Lineage (NCBI taxonomy): Eukaryota > Viridiplantae > Streptophyta > Pinopsida > Pinales > Pinaceae > Pinus > Pinus taeda. The sequence goes on from APFE030966876.1 coordinate 27,058, forward strand.
GGAGGGCCAGTCGGGTGGCACGACCTCCACTAGCCATCGTATAACTATGGAGGGTGAGCCTTGGCAAAGGCAACACATTCGGACATCGCTCATCAAGCGAAAGGTGCGAAGGAAGGTGTAACGGAGTTGTACCAAGGCGCAGGTCTATGCGCCTGCTCACAGGGCAAGGCTACATGAAGCTTTGGTCATGATTTTGGTGATCGGTTGAGGTGTGGGTGGAGGGCGCACGAAGGCGCCCGACCACCGTTCGAGGGCGACCGCGGGTGGAGGGCATGTGTGGGTGCCCACCAGCCGAACGTTACATGGGTTTGTTTGTAAGTTGGGTGAGGGTCATGCACGGGTACGCCCACCTAAACTCGGAAAAGTCTTGTGTGTTGAAACGAAGGGTGAGACTACCGTGCGGGTGTGCACGAGGTGGGCGCCCGATGTGGATATAACACCCATGGAGCCTAGCTCCCGGTCAATTGTAAAACTCTTCACATATATAATAAAATATTCTTATTGGATATGAATGTATTCCTTTTGTTTTTTTATGGATGTTGATGTCGATATTATAATGTTAATGGATTCCGCACATTAATGTTATGTTATTCATGAATAAAGATGAACGTTAAGGCATAGTTCATAAAGTAACTTAACAATGGAATATGTTAACTACTTAGGCAGTGCCGCACCCCGGCCAATTAACGAAAAAAGAATTGGGGGCGTGACAATAGGGATCCTAATTACTGGTTTGGAACATTTACCAACACCTACGAGTTTTGGTGTAACGGAAAACCTCTTCACGTAGTGCACACAGAGAGCCCTTCAACTTCACTCTTCAACCAATTTCTTCTACTCAATGGGTCATAAATGTAACATATTGTGATTTTCAAACTCCAACTATATATCTGTGGCATCTGTCCCCATATAATTTTGGCTAGTTCGATGGAGCGTGGTCGGATTGGGAGATAGTTATAATCTGTCCAAATAAAAGTTCTTTATCCTCCAACGGGAACCCTTTGATACAGTTCTTATAATCATCCCACAGTTTAATTTGTAACAATATCTAAATAATTTAATTATTATATATATGACCTAGATCTACAAAACCTTGACCACCACTTCGAATGGTTAAATGATGCTTCCCATTTAAATTTAAACATGTTGCATATATTTTAATAAAGAATTAAATTCAAGTTATATAATATGATGATTTCTAGGTCCCACTTACACCATAACATAATTGGCGTTTAAGTAATTAACATAATTTACTTAAATTAAATAAAATTTATTGTTAATTTTATTTGCTATATAATTTTAAAATGCATTAAAATTATTTATTTTTATATATATTTTAATTTATTTTTTACCTTAATTAAATGTATTTTTAGACCAATGTTGTTATTATTTAAAGTATAGACTTCTATTAAATTTATAATCAATATATATTTGTAATGGTTTCGGTGTTTATTATCAATATAAAATATACAATATATTGGTTTATTATTTAGGGATTTTTTTGGTAATTTTTTCTTTTATATAGTGATCATGACTTATATTTATTAAGTGGAAATAGTGTATCAAACCTTAAGAAGATAAAACTTTATTGGAAAAATATTAAGAGAGCTTCAAAATCATCAAAATCTAATATAATCCATTGTGAAAACCCCCAATACTTAATTCAAAAGAGTGAAAGGAACTCTACTTGAATGGTTCATGAGGGTCAATACTTGCTAAGGTTTTGCAAATGGGGTAGCAAGCTAAGTGGGCTTGACTATGAGGAAACTCCATAGTTAATTGTGCTTGAGCGAGAGACGATCTGGGATGGATGACTTCCCAGGAAGTCCTGGTTACCGAGTGCAAGCCCCAGATGTGATGATTGACGCTATGTGATTCATTTCACTAGTTTCAATCCCACGTCTTCACCCTTGTGAGCATCACTCGATGCAATGAGTGCTAAGTGGACTCAAAAATCATGACAAATTAGTCAGTTACGACTACCTCTCATGGAAATGGTCATAGATGAATGACTTACTTAATGTAGCTAAATCCCCAAAATTAATATATAATATAATACATTGCGAAAACCCCCAATACTAAAATCATCATATTGTTATTAATGTTATTTAATAAAATAATAAGTTATGATTTTTTATTTAAATTTTTATTTTTTTTTAAATTGTGAATTAAGGCATTTATATTGGTCAAAAAAAGATTTATGTGGCTTTACAAAAGTTTTCATAAATACCGTAGGTCCCTTCCCAAACCACATCAATCTAGTCAAAATACATAAATTGGCTTGTTTACCAATCCCATAAGTCTGCAAAGAGGCACTATACATATAAGCACCAAAATTATCATTATCCATGGCCTTATCACTAACAACAAATAGCCCACGAAATGTAAAACCAAAGACAAAATCACATCTCATAAACCAAAATATAGGACCATAGACTACAAACAAAATTAAAAATGATGCCTTCCACGGAACACGTCTCACTGGAGCTAGGACATTTTGTTGGAAAATGTAACTAGTTTTGGTCTTCATAATTGTCAATGTATTCAAATCATTATGTATATTTTATTTTAAAAAGAAAAAAAGAAAGACAAATATTATTTCTAGTATGATTTCATGCCCCATTTTGATGATTATCTAGGTGATACATGTTCTTCAGGCTTGTATGGTTTTTCACGTCAAAAGAATATTTTTCTTGAGTAAAAAGAGTATTTATCATTTATATAAGACCCTTTCAGGCAAGTTGTAAGATGTAAAAGATATTGATTTTGAGCCTAGAAAGTCATGGAAGCCTCCAAGCACAAGTCGGCCTAGGAAATGACAAGTTGGCCTAAAAGAACAAATTTAAACCCCCCATATGTGTATAAATAAAAGTAGCATAGGAATCAATTCATCACCAATTTTATCTCTCCTATCAACAAGTTCCAGGAGGTCAAATTGCAAATCCAAGTTGTATGAGAGCCGAATACTCTATTTTGATCTAGTTTGACTTTGGAGACCTAGACTTGGTTGATGGAAGTCTTCTTAAAATGTTGAAACATGCCACAATTAGGATTTCTACAGATGCTACAAGCATGAAGTTGTAATTCGAAGTTGTAGGTCAAAGCTACGGGTCGAAGTTGAAGAATGAAGTTGGTTAAGACATAATTGATTCTTATTTGGTTGCACTGACCTCGACCTAGGAGGGCTTATTGGAGGGCCAACTTGGTGCTTGGGGGAGGACTTGGTCTTTGGTTTGGGTCTTGGTTTTCTCATTTGAAGAAGATTTTACAATAAGAGGAGGGCTTATTGGAAATCATTTGTAGAAGGACACAAGGAAAGAAGAAGAATACTGTAACAACCCTAAAATACGGATATCTAATTAACTTATTAACATTAAATTTAAACGCTTACCTGAGCTAACTTGTGGTAGAAATAGGCTTACCACAACAGGGTTTTGGGGATGACTCTCCTCCCAACCGTAGGCTCAATTGCGCAGGATTCTACTAGAACTGGCCACCCCCGAGCCCTCAATCAACGACTACTTCCAGTATTCCTAAGTTTTAGTATACCATTCTCCCAAGAGAATGAAAGATAGAACCTCGGAATGGTGGAACCCCTCCCATCCTCCTCACCATTCATTAAATAGAACAAAACATTGGAAGGGGAACCACATGCACACCCTCCATGTGGTTGCATGCTGCTTTTTCTTTACTTTCCTTTGATTTTTTTAGCTTTCTTGTTTTATTTCCTTCTTTTTGATAACTTCCTTCTTTTATTAGAGCTTTAATATGGTTATTACTATTTTTATTTTTATTACTTATTTCTTTTAATATCATTTTTTATTTGTTATTTTGGTTATTACTACTTTTTTAATTACTTATTTCCTTTTAATAATATTTTTTTTATTTGTTTATTTTTATTATGATTTATTAATTAATTATTCATATTTTATTATTACTTATATTTTTTGTATTATTTTTATTAGTTATTATTATTTATTATTTATTAAGTGGTTTATTTATTATTATTCATTATTATTTTTTTTATTATTAATTATTATTTTTGTATTATTTTTATTAGTTCTTATTATTTATTATTTATTATTAAGGGAGGGATGTTAGATACTCTCCCACTTTAAGGAACTTCGTCCCAAAGTTAAGTTTTTATTATTTATTTTTATTTTTATTTCTTCATGTTGCCAACACCCTCTGCTGAACTAGTATAACCAGCAAGCATCGAAAGTTCCCAACACCCTGGGAAAACTCAAGGAAGCTCTGTCCTTTTTCCACTTTCGGCACCAGGCACAAGCCTAACCCAGTCTGTATCCTAGTCCAAGGTTGGCCCCAAGGCTCGCGCCTGACTCAGACCTCATCTGCCCCAAGGCAGGCATCCGGTGACCTCATCTGCCCCAAGGCAGGCATCCGGTCCGATACTCAATGACCCAGGGCATCTCGTAGGCTGGCCCACTCCCTCCACAACTACTAAGGTGCACAGCCCCAGGCATCAAAGTCCTTAACATCCCTTCCAGACTTCGGTATCCCAATCCAATAACAGGCACCTAGCCTGGAACATCAGGCACCAAGCTTGGAATCATCAGGCACCAAGCCTGGAACATCAGGCGCTTGGCCTTCTCAAGATGGTCCCATAGCTCTTTAAGAGCTATCAATCAAGAGCTATACACAAGACAAAGGAACCACTGGCATATGTAGTGTTGATTGAGTTTTGTCCCCATCCCATATGGTGTTACTTATTCTCCCTCGTGTGTATGGGCTCGCACGAGATCATCAAATAAACCGGCCCTCTTGGCCTATTTTTGGAGTCCTGTGAATCATCACATCTCAACATGCATCCAATGCATTAACCATACCATCATAGTATGATAGGAATAATCCACGTGCCAACTCTTGCAAGGAACTGCATGCTTACGCATGGCATGGAACTATCGCATGCTTCAGTTATACCATTACATTATTATATCAAGACATGTCATGCGTTAACATAAATGAACCACATGTCAATAATCCTCATATTATAACATCATAATTCATATGCCACGTTATGCATATCGTATCCGGTCATGAGTATTGAACATTAAATACTTATCATCAGGTAGTACATGAAAATGTCAATATACCTTGACAAAATGTCATAATTCCTATGCATATCGCTATTATCGTATAGATACCTTATCACTATAAGAACCATATGTACATCAAACATATGATATCATGCTATCATCGTCAATATGTTTTCATCAAGGTGTCAATCATTTTTCAATAATCATTTTGACTTCTTTCTACTAGGTAGTTGATCACTTACACCAATGGTATCATCTTCGAAGTACATCGTTAAATTTCATAATTATCATCTTGAGTCTTAATCTCTCGGCATATATTCCTCCTTCCCAAAGGAAATTTTGGTGAAATTCATTACTAGTGATACCATCATTATTTAAATCATCTTATCTCAAAATTAAAATCCCTTGATTTTACATCCATTTACAGTTTGGTTCATTGATACCAATATCGCTATTGCAAATACTATTTCCATCATGATTTAACTATGTATCATGCTTAATTGATTTGCACGGAGATTTGTTGATCAATGTTGACTTATTTAACAGTTATTACTTCAAAGAATTATTTTCTTATCTCATCAAGTTCGTCACGTTCGATACCAGTTGATTGCTTAATCATAAATTAACCCCTTCCTCCAGTTGGGAAAAAGACTCTTTCTTATTAAATAGTATCATTATTCAAGTTGGGAAACATTCCTTCCTATATCTTCCAAGTTATCATTACTTGGTCATCATGTAAGTTCATACATTACTCTTCCCAACTTAGGTAATATCTGAAAAATAACTTCAATAAGATATATGTAATCCGCTTATCCACATAATAAAATTACCTGACCATACCTCTCGTTGTCCATAATTCATTCATATAGTGAGTCACCTATGGAAAACTTTACATTGTGGCTCTCCCATTAGAGGGAAAAAATTGTTATAGATGTTGTCATGTACACACTTATTCTTTCCCATCATTTTATCATACCGTCCAAGTTCCGTAAAATTATTACCATAATTATTCAACTTTATTGGTTGATTGCCAATATTTCTTCTTTAGGTGCATCATTCTTAGGTAGAACTTACAGTGATACCTTTAGGATACCAAGTTACCAAATTCTTCCATTATTTTCAAAATACCACAATACTTATTTGACCCAAGCTGGCCATAATCACGTGAACTTTCATTAGTTACCAAAAAATTTTGCAAGTTTCTTCTTCCCATTCTTCTTTAGACAACTTTAACCATTATGAACGTCATGTAACATTATACTCAACATCTGAACTTTAATCCAAATCTGTATGGTTTGCCATTGAGACTAAATATACCATCATGTAGCTTGATGATGTTCAATATACAAATGATATCAGTAGTAAATGAGCAGATACATGTAATTTGAATGGTAAGTGCAATGCAAAATTAAATTTACTAGGAGATCATATTGAGAGAGTTGTGTTATTGCAATAATGGACCAGAGAAATGGCAAGCAACTGCTATTGCTAAAGGGCAGTAATCGAACAATAATTAGTGAATAAGATGATCAACATTCACAGAATGTTATTTCTGTGTTTTTAGATCAGATTGAATCATAGATGCAGGTGAAAAATGCAAGATAAGGTGTACTAATGATCTAGATTCTATCAATCACAGAGATGTGGTTCAATATCCACCAAAAGTCGAAGAAGTGCTTCGAGTCCCGTGACTAAAGAATTTGTTCCTATTACAAGATTATAATCAATCCTATGGAAAGTATAGTATCTAGAAAGCGGATGCCTTTTAACCAGTTAAGGCCCATGAAGAAAATGATCATGAATAGTCCTCATGACTGGACAACATAATTGCATAGTGGAGCTTTCTGGATAAACCCACGTAAACCTTTTTATGAAGAAAAACTAGTACTATTTTCCTTTTAATCACATTCAGTTACTATTTTCATGTCATGTGTTAATCTATGACAGTAAATTAATATGATAAATGGTGAAGTAATATTAATATGACATAAAATTTATGAATCAAGCATAAAAATATTCCACACCATAAAGAAGAGACACTGCCACCCGACCCAAAACCGGATCGGATGACGGGGAAGGTTATTCCTCCCCAACACAAAAAAAATAATCATTTTATTAATTATATGGTCTGCCTGCAACCGCACCTGTGAAGGCAACACCATTGCAAATCCCTTAAATTACAATAGAATTAGGCGTGAAATCGCCTGCCTAAGATAGAAAATTGTAAACTTGTCGAGAAATCTGTCCGTACTGATCAACCTCATATTGTGATTTGAAACATTCAGACACCTGCAATCTTGCGATATACACTTACAAATTTACAGACTTGTTATATAGTTTCGTACATAGCTTGATCAGCCGCACCTCCGGTGTCCAAAATCTGAGAAAGCAAAGCGGTACTAACCTGCAGAATTAACAGACAATGAAATGAGTGTACCCCACTGATGTAAATGGATTATCAAACGCTGAGCGCGATAGCGGAATAAAATATAGATGTGGAGGTATAACTAACTGTAAAAAGATTCATCTATCTGCAGAAAGATTCACCCATTGATTAATTGAATCCATGGAAAGCTACGCGCGATTCCTCATTCGAATTACGTGGGAATTGAATGGTTAAATTGTTTGCAGATAGATGTGTTATCAACAGGATTCGTTCAGGATGAGATGTCGGTTCATGAATACAACGTAATTTATAAAGCTACTAATCAGAATGACTCAATGTACCTACATGAAGATAGACAAGCAATAGCCAAGTATGTTAATGAATTACAGTTTCAAAATCAAGATGAGATAGAAACGGTCAAGTTGAACACGTTTTGAATGATAACTAATAATGTTGCCAAGTTAATGGACATGGCTGTGTCATGTCAAAAAATAATTCAAAGACTTTTATAACATCTTTGCATTCACAATTCTTTAGTGAATCCATGTCTGGATGGGAGTCACGCTTAATTGACAATTCTTATTTTAGATCCTCATCCAGCTGATCTAGTTACTAGGCTGGCCATTCAGTGTTTTCCTGTTGGATGTTTTACAAGCATAGTATCATTGAAATCATTTATTTTATTTTGCAGATCAACATGTGTTTTAACTTCTAACCTGAAACTCTGAGTATATGATACACTTGTAGATCAGAAGAAAGGAGATGATACATAATGTGGACTAATCATACATGGAGACAAAATATACAGGATAAGAAAGCTGAGTGCTGAACTTGCTGCTATGACATTAACACTTAAACACCTTGCATTTTATGATTTTACCTTTCTGTTGTATGTTGCTTTATTTTGCCTTTCACTTTAGAGCACATTCACATTGTCCATTGATGGACAAGTACACATGCATCAAAATACAACAAAATCCAATGATAAATTCAAAATACCAATTGAATGTTGGGACTGTAGCTTATTTATTTATTTGTTGTTTCTACTTCTCATAAAAAGGCTTAAAGTCTTAGAACATGAATGAAAATGTTAGAACTTACAAGAAACTAAATAATATAGGAAACAGACAGAAATAAATAAATAAATGCGGATACCATTTACTAGAACACCGTGTGGACTGCGTAGCTTTCATTTTTCTATTTCTGGGCAGTCAACCATGGTAACGTTAAGCATTGTTGATTCTAGACCGAGTGAATTCAGGCTTACAATAAACATTGTTTAGTCCAAAGTGAATGAATTGACAACAGCATGCATGTGACATGAGACATGATCCCTGAATAGCAGGGCAAAAGCCAGTAGTCACTGAACGTCCCTTTCATGATAAAGGGCATAGTGTAGACTTGGGTGAAACGGTGGAATGTGAGTGTTTAACAAGTATATAATTTAGCTTTAATTTCAAATCAAAGTCCAAATTTAAGCTTTTTCCTGGTATCTTAACATAAAAATAAATAAAAACAATGGTGACAAACCCTACTTCACCATTGTCTGATCTACATGTATACCAGATCTTCACATGGTATCAATGTCATCATCTAAAAATTCTATATCAAAATTAACAAAAGCAACATATCATCACCTCCCAAAATTTCTGTCTGTCTGGCATTTACATTCACTAAGATACCAATATCATCATGACAAAATGCTGCAATCCAATATTAATAAAAGAAATATATCATCATCTCCAAATTTTCTAATAATTAGGAGGATGGGAGAATGTACAGATCTCTTAGCAACATGAGCTAACAAAAATTGGTTGATCCTATTAGGTGGAGCTTCTAAAATAATAATAAAAAATTCATAATTCTGTATAATGGGAGCAAAATCATTTTGCAATACCTAATTCGACAAATCACCAATGATAAAGGAAACTTTTATAAAATATAGATGGTAAGACAAATGGGCAGAGTTTCAGAAGGTTGCGTGTTCGATTCACGTCGGGTTCAGAACCCCTTTTGGTTTTATTGAAGAATCAACTATACCCACTATCCAGAAACCCGAGCAAAACGGACAATTCCATAGAGGGATCTGCAAAAGCTGTTTACAGTTTTCTGTTTTTTTTTTTTTACTCATTGCCCATTCCTTTCACACGATAGGAAGTATCAAACCATCAGTGAACAAAACAAAATTTAGTTACGGCCATTTCACACTCAGCAAGATATTCCTGATCAAGGATTGAACTTCTGGAGACATGACATTCCAAAACCTTTTTTTTTAAGTTCCAACATAACTCTAGAGACAACTGACAGAATTCTAACATCAATCCAAGCCATTACCTCATAAGGCAATCCAATCTTTCTTTATCAACATTAATTTTATTAGAAGATTTATATTTTTGCTACGATTGTTAAATCCATTTCTAACATGTTAAAGAAGGATTAAGATGTCAAATGGACTGCTGAAAGTAAAGAAACATTTCAGAAATCAAAGAGGGCAATCTGATCAGCACCAATCTTGGTAAGCCCAAATTATGAAAAGATTTTTCAGATTTTCTCTTTTGCATCAAAAGACACTCATACAGGAGTTTTGTTGCAGAAGAATAGTCAAACTTTGGAGCATCCATGAGAAAAACCATGAGGACACCTGAATTGGTTGATTCTATCAAGGAGAAACATGCATATGCACATTGGTGCAATAATAAAAATACTTCAGAAGTTATATCGGGAATTCCACAGTAATTGCATTTTTGCCTCGTCCTACAGTAAACGACATCCACAAGTGCGTACGTATTTAATTTGTTTGTAATAGCAGTTGCTAGATGAGTAAGATACAACCCTTTGTTGGATTAACTAATTCAAAAGAAGAATATCTTACTCTAACAACAGCTATTAAAGAACCTGTCTGATTATTAAGATTATGCAACAACACCGATATCCAGCAAGGTAGTTTGGAAATAGCATGTGATAGCCAAAGTGTCATTGCAATGACCAAGAAATCAACTTATGATGCAACAAAGAGTAAGCGTATCGATGTGAAGTAACACTTGTTGGGAAAATGGAGGACCGAGGTGTGGTCAAGTTGACAAAGTGCAGATCAAAGAATAATGCAGCTGATGCACTAACAAAGGCAGTCAATGGAGATAAGTTTGTCGTGTAAAGATGTGATTGGCATTCCCATCAATAGTTGGAAAAAGCCCAGCAATAGTTTTCCTCATTGTAACATGAGGAAATCTCCACCTGTAAAATGGAATGTACATGGAAGTGCCAAGTTTGTTCCTTGTTTTTAGGAGCACAAAGCGAATGCCTAAATTTCAAAATTGTATGATCTGCAAAAACCAAAACAATGAATAAAGCGGTCATTCAAGCAGAGTAAAGAGGTCATTCAAGCAGAGTAAAGAGGGCCGCATTTTACGCAGTTGTTGTGCCCCCTTTTTTTTTTTGGCGTTGTAAACAAAACAGAGTTTAAAAGTTCGTTTGTCTAAACAGAGGTTGCTTCATTGGCAAAAGAGAGGAAAATATCATATAGTGTCCACGTCTCCTTCTACACAATTGGTACTTTGTTAACAAAAATAAAAGAAAAAAAAATCAAGAAAGCGAAGGACTCGTGACAGGCCGAAGCCATACTGAGAGAACATACCACGACAAGAAATAATGGCGTTTTACAATAATGGTGGCTTCACACACCAGAGTCACAGATCACGACCAGCTAGGTGTGGGGACTAAATTAAGGGTTCGAATTTACTGGTTTATTTTGGACCCATTTGAACCCCATCTGAATCCAAACCAGAGGCAGAGATCTATAATGTTTTTCTAATTGCGCGACAGATTTATTTATACAAAGACAATATAGACATCGTAAGATTTTTTTTTTTACAAACGCATCGACTGGTGGTTAGATCTTTCACCGCAAACAGTACTCTGTATTCGGTTCAACTACCTGCTATTTTAAAGAATGGAGAGCTGTTGGAAACCTGAACCCGTTTCTTTGTTAGCTGAAATAGCTTTAATGGAGATTAGGAACATTCTATATTGCATTGCATTGAATTAAAATATATTTGACTAAGATTAGACTAACCGGAGGATCTTGTACATTGAATTGAGCTGAACAACGTTGAAACCAAAGCAGAAGCGGGGACTTAAATAAATAATTACCAGCGAGCACATCTCCATACTCCCGTCGCATATCTCCGGCTGCAGGTCAGGCACAGCAAGTCACTTTTCATGATATAGATGATAATTCTCATCTTCTTCGGGTGGGTTACCGGAGACCTGTTCTAACCAGCGCCTCACATTTGAATGTGAGGAAGATGAGAAGTTTAAAGGCAGTGAATAATGGCACTTATACGGTCATCTATACTATTTCTAATTGTAGGTCCAACCTGCTAGAAAGGTTACAGAAATAAGAAAAAAAAAAAAAAATTGCAGTAGAAAATTTCCTCAAAACGGATAGATCCAACACAAACATAGAAAATCGCCTCAAAACGACGGCATAGTGAGGGTTTGTAAAAATTATGTGGCCTCTTGGAAGTAATCAAGTAAGTTTAAAACAAATCAGGTTAAAAAAATTGCGAATAACTCTCCTCCCAAGCCGTAGGCTCAATTGCTCAGGATTCTGCTACAATTGGACACCCCCAAGACCACAATCAACGACTACTAACAGTATTCCTAACCTGAGCATACTTCTCCCAGAAATGAAAGACAGAAACACGGAATGGGGGAACCCCCCCCAGCCTAGGCTCACGCAGGATTCTGCTACAACTGGCCACCCCCGAGCCCTCAATCAACGACTACTGCACACCGCTCCAGTGTTGCCATGCTGCTTTTCTTTACTTCCTTTGATTTTTTTAAGCTTCTTGTTTTATTTCCTTCTTTTGATAACTTCCTTCTTTTATTAGAGGCTTTAATATGGTTATTACTTTTTATTTATTACTATTCTAATATCATTTTTTATTTGTATTTTGGATTTTTACTATTTTTTATTTTATTACTTATTTCTTTTTAATATCATTTTTGTTTATTTTTTATTTTTATTATGATTTATATTATTATTCATTATTTTATTATTACTTATTATTTTGTATTATTTTTATTAGTTATTATTATTTATTATTTATTAAGTGGTTTATTTATTATTATTCATTATTTTTTTTATTATTATTAATTATTATTTTTGTATTATTTTTATTAGTTCTTATTATTTATTATTTATTATTAAGGGAGGGATGTTACAAATACATGTTGATCTATAAGGAGGGTTTCCACATCAAGCTTTTGTTAAAGAACACCTCATCATCAAGGTCTCATTAAAGGAAGGAAGGAGAAGCTCTTATTGAATATTCTTTAGTACATCATCTCGAAGTAGAGGAAGAATGAAGGTATATTGATATCATCATTTACTATTTTAAGTTGTTTGAATATATCATTGTTGAAGGAATCCTATAAAACATCTTTATAGGACATATTTGAAGTCTCCTTGGAGGTCTTGAAAGCATCAAGATAGTTGAAGGCATCATCAAGAAGGATGATTCATGGAAGGAAAGTAAGTAGTATATTAACTTCTATGTATCAATCTATAGACAAAATGGATACATTTTGCAAGGAAAGTAATAAGCTCATTGGATAGGAAAACTTCCTAACATGTAATAAGAGGATTGACTTGGCACTATCAGAGAATGAAGTCATGATGTATGTCCATGGAGGAGTAGTCGTACCAGAAAAAGAGAATACTCGACATTTAGCAAAGTAAAATAAGGGAGAATTAAGAGCATAAAGGATCATTGTTGAACTAATTAAAGATCATCTTGTTCCCTTTGTTGTTGACTTGAAGACATCAAAGTCTATATATGGTAAGCTGGTAAAGTTGTACTCTGTAAGTACATGAGTTCAAAATATTTCCTTGAGGAATCAACTATATAGAATAAGGAAATAAAAAAATATGGAAACCTATCTAATGAATATATCCCAAATAAGAGATCGGTTACAAGGGCTTGGAGAGATTGTTATAGATTCTGAGATGACTATATGTGTACTAAATACTTTTCCACCTCATTAGACTAGTTTTGTAACTAAAATCTACTCAAAGAAAGATACCACACATTTTGATGAACTGTTGGCTCAATGTATATTAGAAGAATCTAGGATCAAGGAAAAGGATGATATTGAGTCAAATTAAATATCGCAAGCCTTCATTGCAAGGACCAAGAAGTTGAGGAAAGGGAAGTTTGGAAAGTCCAAGAAGAAAACAAACATGTCCAAGATTCATTTATTTTAATGAATGAGTATGTAAACAATAAAAAGGAATTGTCCAAAAATTAAAGTGAAAAACAAAAGGAAAGAAATAAGTGAATCTCACATAACTGAGGAAAGGGGAGAACCTAAGAAGAAGTTGAAAGGGGAAGATCCCAAGAATCTCTATTATTTAAGGGAGACTCATCTCTATCCATTCTTTATGAATTTTTTTTTTTTTTTTTTAAGTAGAAAGTAGCATAGCAATTTGTTATTACTCTA
>APFE030966886.1:0-16480 GCA_000404065.3 Pinus taeda
TATTGATAAGGTTAATCCTCTCTGTAGACAGATGACGATCCCTTCTAGCCTAATGAGTGGGTCTAGCAATGAAGTAACAATCAACTAGACATCTTCCTAGGTTAATAAGAACAGTAGAAACGAGAGATGAACTACCTCCGTTCTGATGCCTAATTCTGATTTCCCTTTGTTTGAGAGTCTTCGAAACCGCTTGTGTCATGGACTTGTTCCTGCTTCTCTCAGCGCTTATGTACCTAAACAAGTGATCAAGAGACAACAAAGCATGCCAAAACCAATAGCAAATCCAATAACAACCTACTTAACTGATCAAGAAATGCCAAGCTAATACATACATGAACATATATATATTGAGAAGATGAATCAGCAGTTGTATATTATTTAAATAATAAAGGGAAGCTTACAACCATAGCCTTGATGTTGAAAGGCTCTCCTTGAGTGGTAATCCAAGTCCAAGCCAAGAAACTCTCTAAACACTCCTTCTCCAAGTCTGATGAATAGCCTCTAACCACAAGCTCAACATAGGGGTGCAAATGGGCATAGACCAACCATTTGGGAATGGGAGAGGAGGAATTTATAGGCAGGGAGAGGGAGTTAGGACTCCATCAAAGATAGGATTAGGCCCACATCTCTAGGAGGTAACTCATAGGGACAAGACAAAGGGGTCAAGTTAGGAGGATTCAACCTTGTCTATGCGAAACCACCTCCATCTCGCTGCTTTGGAAGCTTCTAGATCACGAAGCTTCTCATCCTCTTTGGGAAGATTATCTTTTTGGGATCATCGCGTGTATGACTGGGAATAGAGCGATGCCATTGCGGGTCAAACATGGTGCAACAGGCAACCATCGCAGTTCTGAGCTTCATAAGAGTGATGACCCTCATTTTAGGGTTTTAACAACTATTTCTTTAGGGAAATCTCAAGACATTTTCCAAGCAAAGTTAAAGGAGGGATCTGAGTTGTATACATGGGTGAGTATACTGTATAATGGTCATGTTTCGGGCACTTCGGGGTATGTCTCAGGGAAGTGCAAGAGGCGTGACAAAGCATTGTGTAACAAAGGGTTAACAACAGTACAAATGCAACATTTGCACAGTTGTTTATGAGAAATAATGCCAGATATCAGCAACGCAAAGGGAGATGTTACAGAGAAGGGTGATGCTTCAGCAGGTTGCATTAGTAGAGCACATTCCTCGCTAAGAGGAAGTGTTGATTTCTGGTAGCATCGGATGTGCTCTAAGCCTGAAAATTTGTAGGGTGGCTTGGGCACATGTATTCCACAATACCCATAAATTGTTTTGGGAAATTCCACCTGGAGACAATTTTATTAAAATAATTAATTATTTTTAATGGGTGCTTAGTCTAAACTTAGGATATTAAACTAACTAAAGGGTATTAATTAAATTGTGGGTGAAACTTCTAGAAGAAGACAAGGATCAAGCCAGAATGATCGAAGCCATTGATTAGAATCTAATCTGGGCCGTTGGTTCTCAATGAGAAGATTATAAGATGAGGTTTGATGGGCATTTGGAAAACACATCAGAGAGAGATGAAGAGATCGAATTTCTCAGGGAGGGCAGTGCAACAGTTGCTAGAGAAGAGATTGAAGTGATTTCTTGCAATGAGGGGCAGGGATAATTTTCCAGTTGGAGGTTCCTAGTTTGGAAATACATTGCAGAGAAGGCAGAGAGAGATCTAGAAGAGGCAGCGCACAGGCCACGCAGGAGCAACACAAAGCCTAAGAGGAGATTTGTATTTTGCTAGAGAAGTCGAGTTCTTGAGCCATAAGCCAGGGTGTGAGATCAGGAGGGCAGAAGTCGAAGTTCCAAAAGAAAAATGATCAGCCAGAAGGAGTGGCGTAGAACAACACAGTGATTGCGCAGAAATTGCATAGAGGCTGCTAGATGTGAAAATTTCTAACCTGAAATTCTATTGCAGTAACTGATTTATTTCACCTACTTATTTCTCACAATAAGTTATTTACAAAATCACTTTAACAAACATTTAAATAAATTCTACTATAGTTATCACATAATTACATAGAGAAAATAACAAGCACAAGAACCAATCAAATCAACGCAGTTGTTTTTAGACAATTGTCCACGGAAAAACCTAATGTGGGAAAATCGGTGTAGGAGATGAGGTTTTTATTAATCTTCAGCAATAATCACTTTACAAGGAATGATTTTACAGAGAAATTGAGACACTACTGATAGAAAACACCTGAGACAAGGTTCATCCCTTACCTGTAAACTTTCTGACACCCTAGAGACCCTTCTCCCACTTCTGCGTCACTCTGCGTGGTTTTGCATCCCTCTGCGTCAGCCTACGTTAGGACTGCGTCTTCCCTCTGCGTTGTCTCTCAATCCTCCTACGTCACCTCCTCCTCAGTCACTGACTGCTATTGATGCCCTCCTCTTCCTCTGCCCTGCAACTCTCCCTCTAAAATCGATCACCTTCTCTTTGAGAATCAATTTTCCTTGGGATGCTTAGTATCCGCTGGTGTATCTCCAAATGATCCTCAACTCTTCTCTTATACTTTTCCTGTTGATGAATCAATGGCCGAGATTAAGTTTCTAATCAATGGCTAAGATTAGAAGAGACTTGATCCTCGTCGCTTTGAAGCTTCTCATCCTTATCTTTATTAATACCCATTAATATTTTTATTTTCTTAAGTTTAGACTTAGGAACCCATTAAAAATATTAATTATTTTAATAACTCCTCATCCAGAGGAATTTCTCCAAACGATTTTTTGGGTCTTGGAGATCTCATGTATTCTAGCCCCTCGACAAACTTTTGGAGCTAGAGCACTTCCGATGCTACCCAAAATCAACACTCCGTCTTAGCGAGGAATGTGCTCTAGCAGTGTTTCCCAATAGAAACACCACATTGATCCATGGCATCGGTCCTCTGCCCCTCATCTACTACGTTGCTACAACTTGTACTATTGCCCATGACGCTACAACTGTCACTGCTACATCTGTACTGTGGCTCCCTTTGAATATGCTGCATCATGCTGCCCATAGCCCTGGCATTGCTAACTACAACTCCCGATACTTATCCATTTTTGCTACTGAAATGGATTCTTCACCATCCCCATCTTCTCCCTGAAATAAACAAACTTTGTTCTTCCTAGAGCCTTGGTGAGGATGTCTGCCACCTGTTCTCCTGTAGCAGTGTACCTCAACTGTACTGCCCCTCATTGGACATAGTCTCTGACAAATTGACACTTGATATCAATGTGCTTCGACCGATCATGAAAAACTGGATTCTCAGAGAGCTTGATGCAACTTTGATTATCACACAAAATCCTGATCGCTAATAGATTCACAAGCAGTTTCCTAAGCTATATGACTTCGCACAAAGTTGTACTAGCTGCCATATATTCTGCTTCAGCTGAGCTCAGAGCCATAAATTTATGTTTTCTATTACACCAAGAGGTCATTCCTAATCCAATGTTGAAACAATACCCAGTTGTACTTTTCTGATCTACTGAACTTCCAACCCAATCTGTCTCAGTGAACCCACTCAACCTGATGTTATTGCCTTGTGTGTACAATAGTCCATGCTCGACTGTTCCTTGTATATACCTGAGAACATGTTTGGCTACTGCCCAGTGCGCCCTCTTGGGTTCCACGATGAATTCACTGAGGGTGTTGACAGCGTAACAAATGTCTGGCCTGGTATTGACCAGATACATCAGGGATCCTATAAGCTGCCTGTATAAGGTGGGATCAATGTCTTTATCTTTTGATGCATCAATCTTCTTCCAATTGGTGATCATTGGAGTAGCCATAGGTCTAGACTCTACAGTCCTGCATCCTGAATCTCTTCAAGATCTTTGTGCCTGTTTAAGCCCATACAAGGCTTTCTTTAATCTGCATACATGAGATTTATTCTCATGTGTCTCAAAACCCTCTGGCTAATTAATGTATACTTCTTCTTCTATCACCCCGTTCAAGAACGTCGTCTTGACATCCATCTAGTGAATGTCCCAACCCATCTATGGTGCAAGGGATATCACAGTTCTAATGTAAGTATACTTGCCTATTGGGGCAAAGGTTTTTTCATAGTCTATCCTTCCTTCTAAGAATGCCCCTTAGCCACAAAACTGGCTTTGTATTTCTCCACACTGTTGTCTGCAGCATATTTGACTTTGTAGATCCATCTCGAACCTACCACTGACCTGTCCTGAGGCTTAGGTACCACATCCCAGACATCACTGACCATTATAGAACTATATTCCTCCACAATAGCATCTACCCATACTTGATGCTGAACGGCCTCTTGAAAACTAGAGGGTTCCCCAACATGAGCTACTAGGGCCTGGTATTTGTCTGGCTGTCTTTGCTCCCTTTTATCATTCCTGGGTGCACTAATGAAGTCATCTGCATCCCCTAGAATCTGTTGGAGTTCTCGGCTTGTTCTTTCACTGGTAGTGGGTACATCTATCAACTCTTCCTCTTCTTGAGATTCCTCTTATTCTGAAGCTTTTCCTTTAGGAGAATTGTTGGTACTAGTTTCTGTTGGTCGAAGTGGTTGGACAAACGAGTCGTCTTTTGAATGCTCCTTAGAAGGCATTTCTTGGGATTTCCTGAAAGCTCTGTCCTCCATGGACTTTACAAATTGCCGAACTATTACCTTCGTATTCCCAGGAAGATAGATTCTATATGCCTTAGCATTCTCGCTATATCCCACAAGATATCCTTTCTCAGTAGTTTGATCTAATTTCTTTCTCTTTTCTTTGGGTATACGACAATACGCCAAACTTCCAAATATCCTGAAATGATTGACTTCAGGTGTCTTCCCAGTTTAGGCCCTTTTCGGAGTGATTTTGCCCAATGCCCTATGTGGAGTCTTGTTTTGGACATAAACTGTCGTGTTGCATGCTTCTGCCCACAAGAATTTGGGCATATCTTGATCATATAACATCACCCTAGCTGCATCCACAATAGTCCTATTTTTCCTTTCTACTATTCCATTCTACTCCGGATTGTAGGGAGTTGTCAACTCTTCTGATGTCTTCTCCAGTGAAAAAATCGGTGAAGTCCTAATCAATGTACTCTCCACCATTTTTTGAGCGCAACACTTTTATCTTCTTTCTTGTCAGATTCTCTACTAGAGCCATGAACTCTTTGAATCGACCAAATACATCATCCTTGGTTTTCAGAAAGTAGATCCAATTCTTCTTGGAATGGTCATCGATGAAGGTGACGAAGTATTCGGCACCACTAAGAGATTTTGTGGACATAGGTCCACAGATGTATGAGTGTATCAATCCTAGAACACTCTGAGCTCTATTGTTAGTTTTGGAAAATGTTGTTTTGGCATACTTGCCTAGAGCACACCCTCTACGTACAACATCTTGTTTGGTACGTATTTCATCTCGTTTGGTACTTGATTTTGGAACTCCGGATACTGTTTTCCTGAGAATTCTTAGAGCCCCATGGTGTAAGTGTCCCATCCTCCTGTGCCATAGTTCATTCAATTTATCTCCATTGCTGCCTATCAGTGCCATTGGAGATTCTAGTTGTAATCTATACAATCTGTTACTTCTGATTCCAATCTGAGCCTTCCTTTTCCATCTTGGGTGTTTGACATATACTTTCTCCTTAATGAAGAAAACGTCATAGCCCTTGTTTTGAAGTTGAGATACGGAGAGTAAGTTCATCCCCAATCCTCGCACATGTAGCACATTGGTTGCTCGACGCTGCTCTCTTGCTTCGGTTTGAAAGTCTACAGTACCTCTTCTTACGGGGGTACACTTTGCCTTATTTCCCGTGGTGATTTGAAAATTCATCCTTTCTCCCTGATAATGTGAAAAACATTCTCGAATTCCTATCATATGCTAGGAAGCTCCACTATCTATATACCAAATCTCAGAGGAGGTAGAGCTTGCTAGGCAAGTGACTTCTTCTTCCAGTTTGGGAGTTAACATAGAATAATTGTGATCCATGTTCCTCGTGCTTTCTTCTGGAAATCTGCGTGAGTCCCTTTGAGTTGATGCCTCTGCATCATCCTCTTGACCCATAGCCGATTCTTCTCTCTTGTTGTTGGATCTCTGCTCTGATACCATGTGAAAATTTCTAACCCAAAATTCTACTGTAGTAATTGATTTATTTCACCTACTTATTTTTCACAATGAGTTATTTACGAAATCCCTCAAGCAAACATTAAAATAAATTCTACTGCAATTATCACATAATTACATAGAGAAAATAACAAGCACAAGAACCAATCACATCAACGCAGTTATTTTTGGACAATTGTCCCCGGAAAAACCCAATGTGGGAAAACCGGTGCAGTAGATGAGGGTTTTATTAATCTTTAGCAATAATCACTTTACAAGGAATGATTTTGCAGAGAGAGACACTACTAAGAGAAAACACCTGAGACAAGATTCATCCCTTTCCTAGAAACTTTCTGACACCCTGGAGACCCTTCTCCAACTTTTGCGTCACTTTTGCATGACTCTGCGTGGTTCTGCGTCCCTCTACGTCAGCTTGTGAGAGGATTGCATCTCCTGGACTGCATCTTCCCTCTGCGTTGTCTCTCAATACCCCTGCGTCACCTCCTCCTCAGTCATTGATTGCTGTTGATGCCCTCTTGTTCCTTCACCTTGCAACTCTCCCTCTGAAATCGATCTCCTTCTCTTTGAGAATTGATTTTGCTTGGGATACTTAGTATCCACTGTGTATCTCCAAATGATCCTCAAGTCTTCTCTTATACTTTTCCTGTTGATGAATTAACGGCCGAGATTAAGTCTCTAGTCAATGGCTAAGATTAAAACAGAGTTTATCCTCGTCTCTTAGAAGCTTCTCACCCTTATCTTTATTAATACCTATTAGTATTTTTATTTTCCTAAGTTTAGACTTAGCAATCCATTACAAATATTAATTATTTTAATAACTCCTCATCTGGGTGGAATTTCTCCAAATGATTTCTGGGTCTTGGAGATCTTATGTATTCTAGCCCCTGCACAAAATTTTGGAGCTAGAGCACATCCGATGCTACCCAAAATCAGCACTAGGGGCTAGCCATTCAGTGGTTGGATCAGTCTTGGATCGCCAGTGATAGTGTGAGGTATCTCTCACTAATCTCTCTGTTAGTCAGATTCTCTGTATTGGATTCAACTGCTTCGTTGGTTTTCCCGCATTGGGTTTTCGTTGGTTTTCCCGCATTGGGTTTTTCCGACATTTGTCCAAAAATAATGGTGTAATATGTTGTGTATTTCTTTCTTGCTCAGTTTCGTGTTTTCGCATTTAATTTAATGGTGAAGGCTGCAGTGTATTAGTTTCGGTATTTGTTGTAGGATGCAGTAAATATTTTGTTCAGTAATTAACAAATAGAAGGAACTTAATCAATTGTTGTAGTAGAAATTTGGGCTTCCAACTTTTCACACCCTTAGATGCGAGGGCCACATTCTCCTCCTCCTTCACCTGCTTTTGTCTGTTGCTGTTTCCATGGATGGAGCTCTTTAGAAGAGCTCGCCTCAATTCTTTCTATTGCAAGTCAGCCCACATCCTGTGCCAATCTGGTAGCTTGTCTCTGCCCAATATGCTTTGGACAAAAACCTGCCAGTCCTCAGAGACACTGTTGAGTGCCAATCTCACAAGCTCTGTTGGTTGAGGCAACGAGCGTCGCCCCAACAGCTGACAACTGGTCCCGGACCTCTTGAATCCTAGTGAGGAAGGGGTCTATGCCTTCCCCCTTCTGCATCCGGATGAGCCTCATCTTCTCTTCGAGGTACATCTTCCGTTGCTTGGAAGTACCCTGATACAACGTGGCAAGAGCATCCCACATCTGCTTGGCAGTATCTTTGTTAGCTATAAGTGAAACAACATGATCCCAGACTCCATCTAGGATTATTCGTTTCACCTGTGCCATCTCCTTTCTGTACTCCTTCAGCTGATTTGCATCTTGGGGAACTGCTACCACTGCATCAATATATGGTTTTAGGCCAAACTCATCTAGAAGGAAGGACATCCTTGCCTTCCAGATGACATAATTGGAAGCTCCATCCAACTTGTCCTAATCACGAAGCCCAGCAGTGGCCATCTCAACGATCTGTCGAAAACTCCCTGTTTCCTTCTGCTCAACTGTTGCTCTGCTATTTGCATTCCCTTTTGGAGTGAGAAGATTTGCTCACAATGGCTGTTGATTTGCAAGGAAACAGTTGAACTTCTTGAGACCAGAAGTTCCCGAAGGAAAATTTTCCCTCTGCGTGTGCTCTTCTTCCTTCCACCCGACATTGGCTCTGCTCTAGCGTATTGCTGCAAAACTTCTATGTCCAGCTAGAGATCTTCTCAACAAAAAAATTTGAGTTGCTCCCTCTACCTCTGGAATCACTCGATTTGGAAGGATCGAGTTTTTTTGTCCCATACTTAGAAAAAATCGAACCTCCACAAGTAACTTGGCCTCTCTGGCAAAATATTGTGCTGCCCTTGGGAATTTCGGCCTGTTGCCCACATTTAGCAGCGAATTTCCTCATCCGTTCATGTCTGAGCTCTTCGGCTGATCAATTGCACTCTGATACCATGTGAAAATTCCAAACTGGAATCCTATTGCAGCAACTGGAAATTATTCTCCTAATTGTTAATTTAATTTAACAATTTATTTGTTGTTTGCTATAACAAATATTGAATAAATCACACTACAATCTACACAAATAAAAACTGCAGAAGAATAAATGCTAGAAGAAATGCTAGCACGCACACATAAAGTAACAGTTGTTTTTGGACAAAAGTCCTCGAAAAAACCCAACTTGGGAAAATCGGTGCAACAGATGAGGGTTTTAATATTATGCAACAGTGAAAAATCTTAGTAAAATTTGGATGCCTGAAACTGGCAATCCACAGCAAGAAAATCTAGGCAAAATACTGAAGGGAATTTCCCTTCTCCCATAGGCAATCTCTAGCATGACTTGCCTTCAGAAAACTGGTCGTCCAAACCCCAGTGTGAGCCTCTCTTGCATTTCCTTTGTGCTTTCTACCACATGTGTGGCTCATAAGTCATAACTACCACTGATGAAGTCGTTCTGCGTCCAGTTGCTGAGGAAATCATCTCTTCAGCCTTCTGGAACCTTTGCCTGGCCTTTGGAACTAAGAGCATTTTTTCTCACCAGAAAATCGATCTGCCTGCTTAAGCTACTGCGCAGAGCCTGTACGTTGCCTCTCTAGGATAACTCGACCCTCTTGCTGCTGCCTCTTCGGATTTGGAAATCTTTCCTTCAGACTCACTGTCTTTGCCCTTCTCTCACTGCTTCAATCTCTAGCTCTCTCTTCGGTAACTGACTGCTGCTACTTTGGAAATTGAACCTCACAAGTCTCTTCTCCATCACTACATTGACCTCCTCTTATAATTCTTTGTTGGAGCACCAACGACCACGATTAAAAGTTAAAACTTAATCAATGGCTAGGATAATCTCTAGATCGATCTGTGTGAGTTTCTAGATGATTCACACCTTGACTTAATTAATATTGATTAATTAACCATATTCCCTAAGTTTAGACTTAAGAAAATTTAAAAACTGGTTAATAATCTAATTAAGTAATTACTAGGCGGAAATTCCATAAACAATTTATGGGTTTTGGAGATCTCATGTATTCTAGCCTCTCCACAAAATTTCGTGGCTAGAACTCATCCAATGCTACAAAAACTAACATCCTAGGCCTATTATGGTCCGCTATGCCTGGTCCTTTTAGTCTCCACTCTCAAATCCTTTCATCCTGGATAGGATTGGAGGCCTTGGGATGAATTTAGTTGGAAACATGGTTTAGAGCAACAATTGGTTTTGTAGGGGTGATTGCACTTATGTAGGGCTTGTCTAGCCCCTGTTGGGAGTGTGCCTATGTCTTTTCAACATGGTCATGTGTTATAGAGTTTGTATGCATCTCATTTAGTCATGGTATGATATAATTCAGTTTCTCCACATGGAAATCTTATAGTTCACAACATTTTTTATGTGGCACTGCTTAGATTCGAAAGAACAACTAAAAATGGCCAAAAGAAAATGATTCCTTGACATGAATGGACAAGATTTACATTAAACTTTAATTAAATCACTTTCCAAACAAAACCCTGATGCCAAAATCTGTCAATCAAGTATGGTATTACCGATGCAAGCAAAAATTGACCTCATTTCTAACTCACATGTGACAATATTCAAGTGGGTGTCGAGGTACCGTTTTTGGTCCATATGGGGCAAGTGATAGCTCATTGAAATTCCCATGACATGGCCTACCTACCTGAAGCAAAATACTAGACAAATCTGGTAGGGCATTTTCCCCATTAAGGCAGTTTTTGGAACTGGTCAACACGCATGCAAACTCACACGTAGGAGTCAAAAAAGGGTCAAACTAGCTATTGGAGCCACCTAAGCTAGTCGTTGGCTACTATTCCTCTCATTTAGATTGGTCAAGGTCAAATCAAGCTCACATATGGGAAAACAAGGCCCTAATGTCGCTTCTGGAAGCCAAGTCAAGCCTCTTGTGGGCTAACTAATTATTTTTTTGATGTATAAAATTAATTCTATGAAATTACTTATCATTTTGGGAGAGAGATTCAAACTAGCCGTTATCTTTCCATTACAAGCAAGATTATAAAAGGCTAGATCTTGCTCCCACTAGTTGTTGTTGAAGTATGAGAGCATTATGCTATAGTAGAACTATCATTTTCGAGTGCAAACATTTTTTTGTGTGGATTGAATGTTCTATTCTTCTTCTTCTTAGCTGTTGTTGAGATCGTGTTTGATAAGATAGATATAGGTGTACCAAGTTACAACAAAGCTTCTTGGGTTGATCGTCAAGAGGCAATAGGTCATGTGGAAGGGAAGATCAAGGCGCCAATCTTTATTTTTCTCTTTGTTGGTGATTGGGTGTTTATTATATCCACATTTTGCTGGACAATCCCTAATCAGGAATTCCTTCGAAAAGGGTAATATTCCATTCAACACTATAGCTGACCCAATGGCCAGAGACATTTCAAGGGAAATCTCTCCTAGTTGGATTTGGGAATTGGGACAACTATCTTAGACTAGAGTGGCTGCAACAGTCATTTCGACTACAATTTCATTTCCCAGTCGAAATCACAAGGATGATCTAGAAGGGGTTGTGATTTCAATTTGACATTTGAAAAGGTAAATCAGTAGGCCAAGGTATGCCTTCACAGTAGCAACCAAGATATTTAAAATACAAAATACTTTATTTTTTTCTGTTTATAAAAATACAAATACAAAAAATATTTCAGTAGGTCATACTTCAACTCTATCTTTTTGCTAGTTTTATCACTTGGGATTTGCTAGAATCTTATCCATTTGGCCCAAGGAAGGTACAGCTTTCTTCTGTTGCATAGGGAAACAAATTTAAAGTGATTCCAAGGGGCTGCCGATGGGTTTATTAGATCTGCCATACAAGTCAAAGCAGCAATATTTTGGTGTTAAGTGAAACCCTCACTCAAGGGTTTGATCAAGAATGTATGTCTCCATGAACCATTGTCTTTTCTTCACTTCCAGGTTATAGTTTATTGTTATTTCAAGTTAAAAACAATTTCTAGGTTGCTGGAAATTAAAAATCTGCATAAAAATAATTCTATGTTTTGACACTAACGTGATTTGGCCCCTTTTGTTGAGTAAACAATTTCTAGATTCCATCATCGTTAGTTTTACTCATCTATTTTTAGTATTGGGCTGTTATTGTTATTATTTATTCATTGCCCTAGTTTCCCACCCTTAGATCTGTCTTTCTGGATTTTCCACACTAGTGGATGGCCCCCTAGGGGGGTTTACCTTGTTGCTTTCTATATTTTTCAGATATGAAAGTGTGGGACAAAAATAGTGCAGTCCATTTACGGCCATTTACCAAGGTAAGGACTTCTAACAGTCAACTTTGTGCTATTTTGAGAGTTATTTCCTATAGTTTGATTGTTTTTTTATTTCCAGTCTGCACTTTTTTGTAGTCATATTCCATTTCCAGATTTAGTAAGACATTAAATTAACTCCTAAACTCCATCACCCACTAGATATTATTAGGCACTAGTCTACTAACCTGTGTTGGAGGGTATTTAGAATAGGGAAATCTCACTTGGCTTTGTAGGAGTTGGTCTAAAGAGTGGAGACTCCTGTCAAGGCGAGGGTGAGCACTTGTCTTGTGTGCTACCACCAAGCACTTCGTGAGGACCTTGATGAGACTACTATTTTGGGTGGTAACAATCTGGATCTTGGATGGATCCAGATTTGAGACATGGACCTGTATATTTTGGAACATAGCCATATAGATTAGTATCTTGAGTTGCTCTTTTTACTGAAACTTCTAATGTGGCTCATTAGCAAGCCATCGACTTAAATCCACACATGCTAATAGAAATTTATGTGCAGGTTAGGATATTATCTATTCAATCTTTCTGTCTTCCACATGCGCAGATTGTAGAGATCAACTTCTTTATAGTCCTTGTCTCAACTTTCCTTATAGTTAGCAGCTTCTCATTAGAAATAAAATTTTGGTAAGTTGCTTTATTATCTTTTACCAATATAGGTCATTTTATTTTCCTAGTTATTTTATTCAATTCCTCTAATACTAGTTGTGAGGTCCCACATTCCCATCACAGCCTTGTGATGTATTGTTTTACGGCAGCTTCCTTCTGCCTCTGATTGGCCTCTAATTTTTATCAGATGAAAGTTTCCTATGGCAATGATCTAATTTATTTGTAATTCATTGAGTGAATTGAGTGCTATTTGGGTTCTCTCCAAATTTACTTAAATCTCAACTTTTTGTACTGACTCAATCATAACTTGTAATGGTAAAAATTTGCAGAATTTGTGTTATGTAGCGGAAGATTATCACGCAGAACTGGCCAAGGATGTAAAAGCATCCTTTACAGTTGAGCATGAAGGAGTTTTTACTCTATCACAAGAGCGTTTCCAAACAGGAGAGATCCTTTTCGAGCCCCAACTTGGTGGAATGTAAGTATCTTGCCTGATTTTTTCGCCTTATTTTCCAATTTTGGAGAAGCAAGTGGGCTAACTATACAGAACTAACTGTTGTACTTGGGGATATTTGGCATTATTGTTGTTTATTAATTGCTCTTAAAAATATTTTTTATTGGAAAAATATCTCGGTACCACTATGAGATAATGCTAGATTGCATATATCATTGCATGGACAATGAATCAAAACACAGTTCCATGCAACTTTTCTTCCACTGATTGTTCCTTTTGTTTTAGTTACCTGTGCAGAGCCAATAATTGGTTCTCATCAGCATCACTTCTTCTATTAGTAAACTAGATATGATCTTACTTTTCCATTTAAACCAACATACTAACACGGCTTAAAATTTAAGAACAGTCAAACAAATGGATGAATAAGCTGTCCAAAAAACAACAAATTTCTAATAAGAAGTTATGTTATAGCTTCACATTTATTTGTTCTCTCTATCTTGGTTCTCCTGTTCTAAACTAGCTTACATATTTAAACTGGGTCATTTTATGGCATCTCTTCTCGCTGTCCAATTTCTGTGACATGTTTGAGACTGTTTGGAAAGAAGGTCTACAAGATAATAGTTCTGATGGGTTGATGAAATATCAGCATAGGTCCATCTTAATCTATTAAGCACTGGGAGGAATCAGAAAGAAATTGAGATGCAAATCTCTATGCCTAAAAGACTGGTTAAAGATGGATATCTGTGTTAGAAAATCAGAAAGGCAGAAATATTTTCTCTTGTTGATAATTACTTGTGATTTCTTTGAATTATTATTATCTTTCTTACGTTCTTCTTGTTGATTTGGGATAGCATTAGATGTGTTCTAGCCATGAAAATTGGTGGAGAGGCTAAAGCACATGAGATCTCCAAGATCCAGAAATGGTTTGGACAAATTTTAACCAGTTTGGGAGATATTAAAATAATTAATATTTTTAATGGAGTTCTTAAGTCTAATCTTCAGAAAAATAAAATATTAATGGGTATAAATATAAAATTGGGTTAGAATGTTTGAAAAGTCATGGATCAAGCCAAATCTAATCTTAGTTGTTGATTAGAGATTTAATCTCGGCCGTTGATGGACGAATAAGAAAAGTATAACACGAGGCTTGAGGGTCAGTTGGAGACACACTAAGTTGATCAGTGAGTTCGATTTTCTGGAGTGGGGTTTGCTAAGAGAAATCGAACCAGTGATCAAAGTTGCAGCGAGGGGCAGTGAGTGCATAGCAGAGATATTGCCGGAAAACCAGCGCAGAGAGAGAAAGGCAGACACAGAGCTAGTAGGAGCCATGCAAAAGGGCCAGAATGATTGCGCAGAGGGCCAGAGGGCCTGCATGGGTGATGTAGAGGGCTAGAGAGCCAATGCAGAGCATTTGTAGGCTAACGCAGAGGGTTCTAGGCTAACGTAGAGGCCAGGAGGGCTGACGCAGAGCCTCAGAGAGGCGTTGGAGAGAGTTTCGTGGAGCAGACTTTCCGAATATCTGCTTCCGAAGAGAGGTATTACTGCCAGATTGATTTCTCTGTCGGGTGAGCCAATTTGGCACCCAGTTGTACTCAAGGAAAGCTGCTTATCAATAAAACCCTCAGAACTGCTGCACCGGTTTTCCCAAGTTGGGTTTTTTCGGGGACGATTGTCCAAAAATAACGGTGTCCCTTGTGTGTTTGTCTATTTCTTTTAGCTGATGATTGGTAGATGGTTGAGACTGCATTGTGTTTATATCAGTATTTATATGGTTAAATAACTTGTTCAGTAATTAAACAAGTAGGTGAAATAAACTAGATAGTGCCGTAAAATTTCTAATGGGTTAGACTTAGAAATTTCAACATGGTATCAGAGCATTGTAGATCACAAGAGAGTTGAAGGAACAAACTAAATCAGAGAATTTGCAGCAGAAACAACTGTCCCGAAAGGCAAGAGTTGTTCCTAAGCAGAAAGCAGCAGAGAAGGAGTGCCGCAGAAGGGCCCGCGTCATCATTTCGAGCCAGAGAGAGGCTAACACAGAGGCAAAGGAATGCAGAAGAGGCTCACGATGAGCCACGTCATCCTACTAAGCTAGGTACGAGTGACGCAGTTGGCTCGAAGAGCGATTCAGCCTTGTCGGGATTGCACAGAGCCAAGAGGCTCAGTTTCTTCAGTTGCTGGGGCATAGGAAGCTGTGGGCAGATTGTGGAGTGTGAAGTTGGTGGGGTGTTGTTGCTGTTAAGGAAGAACACTACCTAACGGGACAAAACCAAGGTAGAGGGAGTAGCTACCTAGGCGGATTTCTAGCCAAGAAATCCAGATCAGTGCTGCAAGAGAAAATGGGATTGGAGAGGTATGATTCGATTGTTGGCAGAAATCAAGACTCAGAGTGAGTCTAGAAGAGAACTTCCAGCCTCCAGGAGGGAAGTAGAGACTCAGAAGGAGTTAAAGAGAGAACTTCTAGGAGGGAAGTAGAGACTTAGAGAAGTCAAAAAGAAGAGCAGAGATGGCAATGAATGGACTAAGGGATCAGGACAGGTTGGACAGAGCGTCCAACTTTGTCATCTAGAAGGCCAGGATCCTGTATGTTCTAGATAGATATCACATCAAGGCCTTCGCCTTGAGAACTATTGCTATCCCAATCGACCCAACTGATAGCAGAAGGTACGAGGATGCGATGGCCAATGCAAAATGGATAATCCTTAATGGGGTCAAGGATCATGTAGTTCAACATATTGTCGAGAAGAATACGGCAAAGGAAATGTGGGACACCTTGAGGACATTGTATCAAGGAACTTCCTTGCAGAGGAAGATGCTACTGGAGAATCAGCTGCGGTCGTATCAGATGTAGAAGGGGGAGCAGATAGATCATTTCCTCAGCGGGTTGCAGGAGATTTGGGACCAATTGACTTTCATAGGGGCTACATTGGATCGGGAGTTAATGGTGAGGACCGCCTTGAACGCAGTTTCCGAGGAGTCGAAGGCATTCGTCCAAAGTATTTTGGGAAAAGCGACTTTTCCAGGATGGGAAGAATTGTGGGCAGCTCTTCGCCAAGAAGAGATCAGATGGTTGACCAAGGTGGGAAGTAGCAGTAAAGGAGCCCGGGTCAAGAAAGAGGAGGAAAAGGATGCGGCTTTGGCATCTGCGGGGTAGCAAGGGAAGAGGAAGAAAAAGGACCTCCAAGATAAAGTGCTTCAACTGTGGGGAGTTCGGCCATTATGCAACCTAGTGCCCTAGGAAGAAGAATAAGGGAGAGGCTTCTAACTCCAAGGCAGTGCCAACCAAGGCAGAGAAGGAGGTAGAGACGGATGATGACTGTGCCATGAGTGCTCATGCACCTCTAGAGAAGAGGTGGGGTAACATTGAGCTGTAGTCAGGAAGACTACAAAAGATGAGGGGCAGGATCCTTGAGGTACCCAAATTCTTGGATCATATCCGACTATGGGAGCCCCAAAGTGACAGTATTAGGATGATAGATGTCGGTAGAAGTGGATGCGAATGGAGCGACAGAGAGTGCTAGAGTGCAGGGATTTGTAGCAGCGTAGTGGG
>APFE030966888.1:0-11778 GCA_000404065.3 Pinus taeda
CATCTATACCAGTGAACTTAGGCATATATTTTTGATATTCTCCAGCAGGCATGGCATTTAAAGGAACAGGCAAGACTAAGGGTCCATACCTAGTAGCTATTATTCTTTCCATCTTTGTTGGTGCTTGTTGGCCTGCCATGACTGGGGTATGTGGAGCGATACTAACAGATTGGATAGTATGAAACAATGGAACAGATGACAAAAACAATGGAGTATGATGGACTATATGGGAAGCTTTCTTTGGACTGAGATCCAAAGGGGAACTAAATGAACAAGGAGCTTTATAAATCTCTACCGGTGATTCTTCACTAGCAATACTAGGCTCTATATCTTCAAACTGTGTATTTTCAACTGTAACCTTCTCTTGCAGAGATACATAAGATTTCTTAGGCTTACCAAATCCTGATGCTCCTTTCTGTGAAGTTTTCTTCTGCTTAACGATCTTCTCAGGGTCAAGCACTGGTTCAGCTGGTGATTTTTGAGGATTTCTTCGAGTATGTCTCACAAACTGAGCCAGGACTGCAATGTGGAGTCGCCAGAAGTTGGTCTTCCTCCAGTAGAGTCGCCAGATAGATGATTACAACTAGAAATGTGCCCAAATTCTATCTATCATCAAAATATGGAACTGTGTCGTTTCCTAGGGAAGCTGAGCTTCAATCTCCTCTCCCCGACAACGATGCCAATTAATGTTATCAGCCCAAGAAACTCTCCTATGCTGTATTTCAGAGATGCTTGGGAACATTACAAACTCAACAGATTGTTGGAAATGGATGAATGGAAGGTATGATGCATATTCAAGCCAGATAACCACTCCTACTATGCTTAACTCCAGACATGGGTGAACACCCCCAGACTACAAGGCTTTAGACCACCAATTACTCATAGTTTAAGAAATAGGTGAACATGGAGAATACTGGCCACACCAACAGATGCACAAGACCATGTGATGGCCAGCTACAACCAATAGAGAGGTCTGCAAATCTGTTTCCTAATGCACAAACAAGATGACAGCTCTCTGCCCCTAAGTAAACAAAAACCTAAATAATACATTCACTGAAATAAACAAGACTTCAACATAGAGGTGGGATGACAACCCCTCTAATGCCAAACATCAAGAACTCATGAAAATACATAACATGCATAGCCTAGAACATAATAGAAGTGGAAAGTGAGCAATTAACAACAAAAGAAGCTTGTATTAGCTGAAAATGAAGACCAAACGCTGCAAGTATCAAAGTAGTTATAGTCTCCAGAATTTGAACCTTACATCAAAACCAGAACCATCAACCTTGATTACATCTATTTTGTGGGTATATATAGAGGTTGATTACAAAATATCCTTTTGTTCTATGAGTGGAGGGGTCATAATGGACCACCAACCACATTAACTATCTATAATGGGTCTCTGTTATGATTTGCTGGCTTTAATGAACAAAATTGATCTTTTCTGATACTCTGTTATACTTCCTGATCAGGTGGAGTGAAATATGCATGAAATTCCATAACTGCTACTGTGTTTGCTTGCTTGAGGTTTGTCCTTCTCGTCCTTTGGCCATACTGATCTTGAATGCAGTTGTTGAAGAATAACTATGCCGGGTACAGGTAGTTGGCCACCTTCGTCCTTCAGAAGCATGGAATGGTTGAGGACACGAAGACTGCATGGCGGATGAAATGAGGAATGAGGCTGATCGTCAGATTGCATAGATCAACGGCGGAGATCTCATGGCGGGAGACAGAGGGAGGTACGTGAGAGGGATAGACGTGGGCCGTTATATCTCGGGCGATAGATCCAACGGTGATCGGGAGCGGAAGCTGCGGGGAATTTATCTGGCAGGGAGAGCAGGTTTGAACGGTAAGTGGTATTTCTTGCACCACTATCAGGGGTTAGGTGGTAGTCGTACGCGGGGAAGCGATCACAATAGGGGGCGACACATGGCAGACAGGACAGGGGTGAAACCACTTTTCCTCCGGGTTAATGAGCGGGCATGTTACGAGCGCGGGAGGTGCGATTGCCGTTCGATCATGATGGGTTTGATCGAACGGCGTGGGTTTAATTTCACGGGTTTTCAACTGATGTGACAGGGAATTAACTGGGTTGGCGAATAGCGTTTTTTGTAAAGGCGTGCAGTTACATGGGTATTCGACTTTAGCGCCTAAGGGCTTGACGGAAAAGGAGATTATGTTGAGGAGGAAAACAAATATGGTGGGGGCTATGGGGATATAAGGAAAATGAAGGATAAGAAGGAAGGAACAAACTGCTGCGAGCTGCCTTTTGAGCATAACACACAGCCAGACCTGTATTTGACTCCCAATATATCACCAACCTCTAATAATTATTATTTTTATTCATAAAAATATATTTAAATCTTAATGCTTATATATTTAATAATGATAAATTACAAAAAAAAGACTTATAATATATTAATCTACTTATACTTATTTTATTAAAAATATATAAAAAATTGTTTCATTTTATTGTACTAAAATATATTAATATAAATATATGATTATCAATTTAATATAATTAAATTTAAGTTTTGATAGGTTTTATTTTGCACAGAAATAAAGATCTTTTCAGTCTCCCAACACAATCAATTATATTTTTATTGACGAGATTTATGTAATTTAAATTAACAGGATCATAACTATAGTATAACATGGTTAACAAGTTCAACCATATTCAACCATAGTTATTCATGGTTCACATGGACAACACAATCAACTATAGTCAACATGGGCAACCATATACATCTATAGTTACATGTTGGCAACGATGGTCAAACAAGCAGAATAATGGTGGTCAAATATGGTCAATCCACCTCAATAATAGTCAATCAAACTCAACAATGTTCAACAATTATCAACTATAGCGGATATTGTCAACCATATCCATCTATAGTTAAACATTAACAACTATACTCAACCACATTAGCCCATAGTCACCCATGGCCAGCCATGTTCATCCATAATCAACTATAGTTGACCATAATTAACCGTGGTCAAATAAACTCAATTGTTCAATCATGGGCAAAAACACAACCATATTTAGTCATCCTTAACCACCTCAACAATGGTTACCATGGACACACCGCTCTTCCATCGACAACTATATTCATATATAGTTAAATATTGACAACCATGAGTAACCGAGAGACTTTTAAATAATAGATGACTAATTTACATGTAATTTGTATAAGTAGTTGAAAATTTTTTAGACAACTTCTCAAAACTATTATAAAGGATATACTCATTATAAGTTTATCAATATGTCACATACTAAAACTTAATCTTGTTTTTTACTTTATTTAACTATGTTTAAACTAAGCGGTAGGGAGTAGCTACTATGTAGCGCTTGTTTAGTATTATCTAAGGTAATTATTGGCTTAGTGTATACTATGATGAGCATATAAAACATAGGTATGTATCATAAAAAGATATATATGAGTATACATTATCATTGATTTTCTGATATGTCCATAGCCTAGAGTTGTCCACAACTCGAAGTTTTGTAAGCTTCACGGTTCAAGGAAATTAATAAGGTGGTGATAAGACTTCGACGAGTACTCAATCAATGCCACACCACATCCAATTTCAAACGAGCAATCAATGCCATTCCACACCCAGTTTCAAACATAGCAATGACATGGTGGAGGGAATTAGCTTAAAATTTAAATTTTGAAATTTATGCCAACAAAGACAATTTATTGGTTGTTAATGGGATGAAGTGCTTCTTTTTATAACTATGTAATCACAAGGTGAATGTACACTAGCTAAGGGGTTATTTTCTTTTCAACCTTTCACATTTTTTTTTTTTCGTTGGCCTTGGTTTACTTACAAACAATCTTGTTGAATTTAGGGCATTTAGCCCTAAATTTATGTTATACCTTGCTTGAGAGTAAGTGATCACACATATTTATATTTAAGGCAACTCTTTCTTGGTTGTTAACTGGATGTTTCACTTCCAATTTGATGGAACTGCTCTCTCTAACCTCCATTCCAAAATATTCAACATATATTTTTTTCTTCTCTCACATTACTTATGGCCATGTCTTCAAGGACAAAAACTAGGATGTTAATTTTTAGAATATTTGATCATAATTTTTTGATCCAATTAAAATAATGTTTTTTTAAATAAATAGAAGTAATTTGTTTTACCTTGTGAAGTTCATGCATTCCCATGTTTACATGATAATTAAATTCTTAGTTGATGATACTTCTATGACTAAAAGATGATGATCACTATGCATAAATATGGATGTACATGAAGTGTTATTTTCTTTTTGAGATGCTAATTTTTGTTCAACTAATTTTTGTGGTCTTTTCCTTTGGAATGCTTATTTTTGTTCTACTCCCTTTTGTGCATAGAGTACAATGGGCGTTGGTCATATGGAATGCCTTGAGCATCTAAAGTTGTAATTTTTCTTTCAATAATAAAATTGTAAGATATTTTTCTTTGGAAAAGGAAAAAGATAATAAGTGAGGATATTTCACCAAACATCATACTCTATTGTTCCACATCCCTCACCGATTGATGCTATGAATCCATAAGAATAGGTTCATATGTCAACTCTACTCTCTCACAAATAGTTAATTCTCTCATGATGTCATAGTTCAATTAACTAATCACATAATAGTCTCAATTTACCAACTATATTTACACTTCAATTTACACAACCCAAGGAAAATGAATCCTCTTTTCTGTAATGCAGTCCCTCAAATCATTCCATTTTCCGCCAAAGCCCCAATGTTATTGTAAGGAAATATGAATGCTGGAAGACCTAGAGACCTAGAACTATGGACATTTTCATGTAGTCTCCATTACAACCATGCACTCAAATATAACCACATGCTACTACCGTAATCTAGTACTCCCATTCAACCAATTACAAGTGGTTCTCTACCATAAAATTCCTATCTTTTCTTTATAAATCCAAAATAATAATGAATATGAGAATCTCCCTCCCCAACCATAAAAGAAAAATAGTTAATATATGAATACTCACAATGTAACACATTTTCTTCTAATTAATTCAAATATAGTTTAATAACATTTAATTAGGTTTGGTCTTACTAGCTACACTACCCTCTAGTGGAACCATATCCCCTTATTTATCTTTTCCTTGTTCCTTTATAAATGATAAAGTATTTATATTAATTATATTCCAGTCCCATTGCATTGTTAGCCTCTCTTGATCTTCATCTTGTACAAACATAGATAAGTAATCAAGATATACTTTCCACGATGCATCTTCTAACTCCCATGTTGTTTTCTTAAAGTTGTAGTATGTTATGTCTCTAGATAAAAAAAATAACGCAGAAACATAAAAAAAAATACATTAATACAAAATAATAAGCTAGTTCAAGGGTGCAGCCTGCCTTTACATCACACAAATGAATAATTTTTAAGTGATTTGTGAATGTGAGCTATATACTTATTATCTAATTAAGGTTGTTCTCTAATATTTTTTTTCATTTTGTATTTTTTTTTTTGTAAACTGCACTTCCAAAGAGGTATAGGTTCCTCTGATAATTACGGCAAGAAAGTGAAATCTTAAGTAGTGAAATCTTGGTGGATGAAAGCAAAGAAAACAACAAAGAGATAGGGTGGTTTCCCATCTAAGTTCTCGTATTTTCCACCAAAAGGGCAACACAAAATGATCGACGCCGTGCCTCCTGCACCACCCGCTAAAAATGAGAAAGTAATATGGCTTAGAATCTAGACATGTTGAAAGGAAATATGTTGCTCATTTCTCTTCAACTAACTATGGAATCGTATACTAGAAGTACTAAATGTAGTTACCTACTGTATATAAATCTAGAATAACGATATTGTAAATAAGTCCAGAATAACGATATCAACAACTAAGGAAATTAGTTTGTAATTTTTTTCAATGGAAATCTTGTTTTATATGGTGGAGTTCTATTGCAACTAAATAAGTGAGTTCGTCATATTGGATATGAAATTTTTTGAGGGATAGTTTGTAATACGAGGTACTTATACACAACTATGGGCTTGTATTGCTATGTGTATTTTGGTTCTCATTTTTAATCAAAATTCAAAAAAGTAGATCATTTATTCCAACTAACAAAGCATTTGGGGATCTTGATACCTACATTCAATTGTTTTAAATTTTTAACTTATGGTATTGAAGTTTTCTGAAATTTAGTTTGTATGTATGTTTTGTTTAAAAGTAATCTATTTTAATTATACTCCAGAACCATGTGTGACTGATCAGTTTCAGTGGATTGTGACTGATCAGTTTCAGTGGATTTTGAGTTTTTGGTCTCGAATGAATTCTTGTAAATTTTTAAGGAGTTTTGAGTTTTTGTTGCTCGAGAACAGGAGTTACATTTCAACTGGATTGATAACCTAAAATAAATTAGTTTTTCATTTTGAAATATTTTTTTCATACCAAAAACATAATTAATTTTTTAATGTAAAAATAAAAACATTTCCCATTTTGAAGTTGAAACTTATTCCCATATTGAACTATTTTTCCCATACCTAAAAGAAAATTAAAAAAAATCAGTTTGAAAATGAACAGCAATTTAAATTTAAAATTTCATAAATACCTTTATTTCATTTTGCATTTTTTTCTAAATATCTTTTAAAAAATTGCATTTGAAAATGGAAAATAATTTAAATTTAAAATTTTATAAATACCTTCATGCCCTCCATTGTGTTATGGTGTCACGTTGGTAGAAAATCACATAGCTAAACAATTCATGTGTATCATGGTTTCATGTGGGTAGAAAACTTGTATAGTTTAATAATTCATGTGAAAATAGGAAAATAATATTAAAATTACTTAATAATATCACGTTTTATCTATAGATTAATATATGTTGAATTAATATTAAATAATTATATTTTTATTAATATTACAATTTATTTATCAAGTTCTATATATTAAAAATTTTAATAGAAAAACCAAATAAGAAAAATATTGTGGAAGAAATTTAATAGAGAATTTTGTTTTAATTTTATAGAATTTATATAAAAGGAATTTAATATAGCTACTTTTAGACACCATTTGTTCTAAATACATAAAATTGTTTTCAAACATTTAAACAATTGCAATAATTTTTTAGAAAAATCAAACATATATTATTTTATAAGATTCATTTGTAATATTGATTATTAAAAAAAAAAAACCAAAAAAAAAAAAAAAAACAAAAAACTTTTAAAGCTTCTAACAACATCATTTTTCCATAACAAATGTACCTAAAAACATCTTCTGCGATGAAAATTATAGGATTAATGATCAATGTGAATTGCATTAGGATGTAGAACATCATCCATAAACAAAATGTAACCTACAAACAAATGTAACCTACAAACATCTTTTGCGATGAAAATTATAGGATTAATGATCAATGTGAATTTGCATTAGGATGTAGAACATCATCCATAAACAAAATGTAACCTACAAACATCTTCTGCGATGAAAATTATAGGATTAATGATCAATGTGAATTTGCATTAGGATGTAGAACACCATCCATAAAAACAAACATGTGGAATAGGCAATAAGAAAATGTGCAAATGGAGGAAAGATTGATGGGTGTTATTTGGAAATGTTAGAAGCTAGAGGATGGAGAAATTATTTTAATTAGAATTGTTTTTTCTTGTTTCTCCATTGCGATTAGCAAAAGAATTCAAGCAACCAAAGATTTTGATCTTCAATACTCACCACTCAAATGTAATTTGAATGAATTGGTGATACTGTATACATTAAATCTATGATAATAAGAAAAAGAGCTAGTTTGAATTAAAATTGGTTTTTCTTTATGAGTAGCAAAAAAAATCATCACAATCATCACAATTGAAGATTTCCACCTTCAATTCTCATCACTCAATTATAATTTCAATAAATAGATAATTCATGCATGCATAAAATCTTTAAAAAAAAATTATTGTATAAATTAATACATATTATGTTTTGAACTTTTTTTAATTGTGATAGTTTATTAGAAAAATAACTTATAAAATAAATAAAAATAAGTATATTTATAAAAAAAGTTTTATTAACTTTTGAATAGAAAAATTCAGAATTCACATATTATTTTAATCTGATAAGTTCATTTTTTAATTTTTAATTTACATTTGAAAAATTAATATAATTTTATTAAACGATAACAAGATAGCTCCTCAAAAGTGTAAACAAGCTAAAAAATGAAATTTGAATAAAGGTGAACAGGATGACATTTCAATTTTGAACCTGTTAAAAATATGTCCAACTTTTAATAGCTATGTCTAATAAGTTTGCAATATTTACGAAACTATTGGTTATTTAATACACCCTTGCAACAAGCACCCTACAATAGATTACCACTTTTTATTTTTATTTTTCCACCCTTCTGACTCCAGAAGGCTCACTTATACAGTTAATGCAGGAAGGCTCTCGTATATAGTTAAAGCAGGTTGTGGTAAGATGGCGTCCGCCTCTATACATTCAATGCCTTTGCTCTCAAATTTAGCAGCTAAATCAAATCAGGTCCTTTGCTCTCAAATTTAGCAGCTAAATCAAATCAGGTCAATGGCGTGAGGGAAAAATTAAATTTTGAAATTTGAAACCACTTAATTTAATCTAGGTCCATGCGATGATGTCAGGGAAAATTTAAATTTTAAAATTTGAAACTAAGCAGGTTTCCTGCGGGGAAATTTTAATTTGGATAAAATTTTCGGGTCACAATCTTGTATCAGCCTATGCTCCTGTGGTTGCATTGAAGTTGATCTAGGTGGCGGTCAACACAAGTGAGCCTCTATACCGTACTCTTTCGCTACTCCAAATACCATTTCCATGTTTCTATTTTAATTCTATGCTAGGTTCCAAATTCCGCCCGTCTATGCTTGTGAAAGTCATGGCGACATTTCATTTTCTCTGTAACTTACACAAATTCAGTGGAATCATTCACGATGGCAAGAGTAAGAGAAGAAAAAGAAATGAGTGTGTAGTTCGAGGAATACCTGTCGATGATGATGTTCTGATAATTATCAAAATTCATATTGTTCTTATGAGTATGCTTGATGTTCTGCTAATTGGAGGCATACTCGAAAGACACACTTTGGGTTTGTTGTCAATTAGTAGTCATTATGATCGTTATTAGGTATAGTCATTATAATCGTTATTAGGTTATTACCCAATGATTAAATCCAAAAATTTTATGATAGTTTACATAACCATTTCTGAAATATACATTACCAAGTTGTTTGTTGTTCATGACCAGTCATTATAATTATCCATTGGTACATTGAGTAGTTTGATAACCAAGATTCAAATTAAAAGATCATATGATATTTCACATAACAATTTCTGTAACACACTTTGTCAATTTGATATAACAATTTATGTAACATACTCTGCCATTTAAATATTCTAAATATGCACTTTGTCAATTTGATATAACCATTTATGTAATATACTTTGTCATTTAAATATTATAAGTATATTATACTAATGTGAATGTATAAAACGTAACCAATAATGGTTATGCGTATACTTTTGCAGCTAAAGTAATGGAAATGATAAGGTTGAATCATCTGTCTATCTATGAAACTAGTTAATTTGTGAAATACTACATGAAACTAGTTAATTTGTGAAATACTACATATGTATTGTTGTTTTTGTTTCATAAAAATACTCATTTTAAATAAATAGTTTTGAATTTTTTTTAATAAATAAATTGTTGTTTCATAAAACTTATTTATCATAGATAAATAAATTTGTTTTTTTTCTCAGTAATGAAACTATTGTCTTGTTCAATAATTTAAATCCGGATTAATGATATACAGTTGGGAAAATCACGTAAGCCATTAAGCCACTATATGTGATGTTCCTCTCTTCTTTCATATTTTTTCAATGAAAAATATCTTAATATCAAGACTTGGGCGCCAAAATCTGCTATGTGGGATGGCCCTCTACTTATTTCATACTTTTCCAATGAAAAATATCTCAATATCAAGGCTTCGAAGCCAAAATATGCTTGAATGTGGTCGAATGAGAGAATTTCACCTAAGTCCATAATGATAATCCACAACATATTTTGTCTTATATTGTACTCATTCTTCTGTAGTGCAAATAAAGGAACCAAGTGATTGTTCACTTGGGTACTTAGTCGAAATAGAGTTGCCTCGAGGCACATTACTAATAGGATTGACTCAAAAGAAATAAGTTTGTTATTTTCATTATGTAGGACATTGATTATGAACATCATATAAACATACAAATTATTAGTAGGATTGACTCAAAAGAAATAAGTTTGTTATTTTCATTATGTAGGACATTGATTATGAACATCTTATAAACATACAATTTAAGGTTTAAATTTTGCGAAGTAGTTGTTTTATAATTGGCATAAGTTGGTTTTTGAAGTTTGGAAGAAGAGAAAAAATGTATTCTGTATTGAGTGATTATAATATTATATTATTGGATAGATTTAACTAGAATGAAAAAAAAAAATAGGAAGACAATTGAAACAAATGTGATAGAATTGTGTTCAAAGAATTAGATGTGGATATATGTTATTAAGTTAATATAGAATAATGATAAAAAGTACATACACATCCTTATTTTAGAAAATGAAATCAATATCTCATACAACTTATATTCTAATTTTGATAATAAATTAGTATCAATTTTATGTACAATATTGAATAGGAAAGAAGATTTCAGTAATAAAAAAGAAGATTATGTGTCTAAGAAGCTATTACTCCAAATGACCAAATAAAAGAATAACATACAAAGTACATTCTATCTCATCTAATAAAGGATAATGAGATCAATCAAGACTAAAAATATCAGCCTAAGACATTTATATAGTACTCACAACCATATAGACATACATGTTATTAAGAAACTATTAATATTACTAAACATTTGAATATCTAGACCTAAGACGCTAAAGTTCAATGTTTGGTAGTACTCACTACGATCTAGACATCTATTTTACTAAGCCATTATTAATATTACTAAACACGAATCTTTTTGTATATCCCACCAAGAACCTCATAGTTACGAGTGCTAATGGGAAAATGGTTAAGGGGGTAGGATGATATCACAAGAATTATACATGTAAATAATATTTACATGGTGCTAGGTGCAAAACAATTGATATAATTAGGTACTTATATCACTAAATTTGAAGTGAATTTCATGGAGATTAATTGCCAAAATTAACAATAATTACTATATTGTATTGAGGACGAATCAAAAGTAATGAAGAAAATACAAAATTAACATATGAACATACGATAGATATACAAAGGAAAATATATTACAAAGAACCATAAGGTTTTACATCAAATAGAAGATCAAGCCAAAAGACTTCAAAATATGATGCAAACAACGTCAACAAGGGAAGAAAGAACAAAGTACCTTTCAACCAAAAAACAACAATAGTGATGATGAAGCATAAGGTTTTGCATCAAACAACTAGGTAAAAAACTTCACAATATAATGCAAATGATATATAGTCCATAGTGAAAGCAAGAACAAAGACAAACCACTACAATTAGATAATGACAATGGTGATGATGCCAAGGAAAAATGTTCAATTAGAATTGAAAAAATATTCCTTATAAGGGTGCAATAATATTAATTTTGATAATGATGATAAGAACAAGAATAAATTGACAATAAAAATTTAAAAGATACAATAATATTAATTTTGATAATGATGATAAGAACAAGAATAAATTGACAATAAAAATTTAAAAGATATAGGTTATAAATTATGAGAAACAAATGAATATAAATATAATTACAAAACTTATCA
>APFE030966888.1:19739-36430 GCA_000404065.3 Pinus taeda
TATTAAGGGACATTACACATATGCCATGCATGCCAAAATTAGTGAAGGAAACATACATGCAACTCAGTACTTGTAAGCAAATCTGATGTAGTTGTTGATATTGATTCCCTCTTGCATTTTCCAGCTCTTCTTTTGCCTTCTTACTCCAAGAATCCCAGTATGTCACACCCTCCAGGAGTGCTCCAAGAAAACTCTAAGTCTCCAAGAATATGAGAGAGAGAGAGAGAACAGAAGAGAGCTACACCAAAACCTGTCAAAAGCTTGAGCCAAGAGCTTACATTGACTAAGAGCTTGCCAACTGATCCTTGGAAGCCGTTTTATGAATGAGGCCTCTATCTTATTCATTTTCCATTATTTTCCTTCATTTTCCGCTTGACATGCAACCTGTGACCTTTCACCTCCTTTTTTTCCTAATTTCCATTATTTTCATAAATAAATGTGCCAAAATTTCTGTTTTTCCTTTCCAAAGCCTTAGCCATTACCTTTGCCAGTTTCCTTAGCCATAATAAATTGAGTCAACACCCATTAGGATGTTTTCCCCACCATTCAGCTTGGAATACATGTCCCATCATCCGTGACCTTATATGTATTTTTACATGGAATTTTCACCAGGGTTGTTACAACTTCTCGCTTAATTCAACCACTAGCTTAACAACATTTGGGTTTATGCTTGTTTTCCATGTCTCTTACTATTTGTAAGGTCATTGGTGTATTATCATTCTACACAACACCAAATTCAAGAAAACATCTTAAGCATCAATTAGCATGTGAAAAGAAGAAAGTTAAATTTCGAGAATGTGGACAATTATCAATCCCTACATTAGAATTTAATATCAAATCTTACCCAATAAGAAACTAACAAAAATTCTAAAGACACTAAGGGGAAAGCCTCTTTTTCCACTTACATAAAGGAGATACCTAACATCCCATTCCCAGCATACATATATCTATATTCCCCTTCGAGGGTTAAAATTTTTCTATTGTCTCCTTCCATAAGAAATATAGATTGTTAAATCTATGGTACTTGACAAGTCATTAGAATTGTATAAAAATAACTGCAATATTTATTCCTTTTTAGTTATTTCAAATTGTATTTCAAAAATGAATTTATCAGCATCACCTGAACCTTATTACCAATGGCTTCGAGTTGTAATGACATTCCCATCATGTAGGAGGACTCTGAATTAGGTTTTGCAACTCTTTCTCCACTAATCGAATTTTCTATAACATGTTTCAAAAAAGAACCATACCCTATATTCTATGACAAACAATAATGTACGATATTATCATAAGATTTTTCATGTGTTTGCATTGTCAAATGAAGCATCTTCAAAACAGTGCCAGAATTATCAACACAAGATGCACCCTGTCTTGAACAAAAAATTTAAGTGCCAAAAGGTATGTAGGGGCTTCTCTTGATAACTCCATCTAACTCCCTTAGAGAGTCATGCCCATATTTTGTTTTTGTGTAAGTATGTTGCAGGAAATTATTCAGAAGAGTCCTACAAGCGTCTTGGATAAATGAATTAGGTACAGTTTCACTGCCATGAGTCATTATGCATTGCCAATAAGCAAAAATAGCAATGAAGGGCCCAGTTATTGACTCAAATGGCAAGGAACATATGAGGAGCAATATCATGCTTGGAAACCACATGAAAAAAATTACATGCCCAATTTTCACGGCCTGTTGCTTCAAAAAATCCTACATCCCCCACTAAAGGACTTCCAAATGTTATATAAAAGGGATAACTTTGTCTCAGCCTCTTTTCCAATACCCATAATGTGGCAAGAGTTGAAACTGCTACCCTGAAGGCATGACACACAAATATAATGGGTCTGAGTTTCCTTTGTTTTGAATCCATGTAAATTTGCATCTGTTTGGTCATGATCAAATACATCAACATAATCTTACTATTTTATTTTTTCCAAAATTTAATCTCTAATAAGCTAACAAGAAACCACTCCTTTTATGAAACTAAGATCATGTTGGAAAGGCAGAGGAGGCAAAACATAAATTAACACATAAAACACATGAGTTGCAGCTCTTCTATTGATCACACAAATACTTGATTAATTACAATGAACCCGATGAAGAGTATTTAAACCTTTTCAACTAGCATCTCACCTAAAATATCTTGACATGCGATCACACACTAAATTCAACTATGAATTAACTCGGCTTGACTCAACGCTCAGTTAACTGACTCTCGAATTTTAGCCAACTCCTCATGTAGGAGTAATTAGCTTATTTTAATACTCCCC
Organism: Pinus taeda; assembly: GCA_000404065.3. Taxonomy (NCBI): domain Eukaryota; kingdom Viridiplantae; phylum Streptophyta; class Pinopsida; order Pinales; family Pinaceae; genus Pinus; species Pinus taeda. The sequence goes on from APFE030966888.1 coordinate 22,002, forward strand.
CTTAATTACGACTGTTAAACTAAGACTGACTCATAACAACTCAAACATGTTTGTTGGTCTATGTCTCAGTTAGACTTACAACACCCAAGTTTCTTTTGTGAAACTCAAACACATCTTTTGCTAATGGCTTAGTGAAAATATCAAAGGATTGATCACTCGATTTACAAGGCTTTAAGTGAAATTCTCCATTGCTCACAAGTTCTCTAATAAGGTGATATACAGTATCAATATGCTTGCTCTTCTGATTAAACACACTATTCTTGGATAGTGCAATCATTGAGGTGTTGTCACAATATATTATTGTTGATATTTGTTGTTTCTATTTGAGTCAATCAAATACTTATCTTAACCATACTGCTTGAAATGTTGTTGATGTTGCAACTACATATTTTACTTCTGCTGACGAAAGTGTCACAATAAGATGCTTCTTAGAAGCCCATGCTCTCACACCTGAACCAAGATGGAATGCAAAACTGAAAGTGCTCTTCTTATCATCCAAATTGCCTACAAAATCATTGTATGTGTATCCAATCAGATCCTTATTTTATGTGATTGCATACATTGTGCCACAATCTCTAGTTCCTACTATGTATTGCTTAATTCTTTTTCCCACTCTCCAATGTGTGTCTTTTGGGGTCTCCATAAATCTGGAAATCAAACTTACTCCTTGCATAATATTTGGTCTTGTAGTTGTGAGATACATGAGGTTTCCAACCTATCTTTTGAATAGAGTTGGATTGACATGTGATCCTTCATCATCCTTGCTTAACTTTGTACCTGTTGCAACTGGTGTAGGGACAATTTTTCAATTATCCATCCTAAATATGTTTAACAAATTTTTGGCATATTTATTTTGACAAATAAAAAATCATTTTTCAGATTGCTCAACTTCTATGCCAAGAAAATATTTAATAAGACCAAATTCTTTCATCACGGTTGCTTTAAATTCATCCAATTCAAAGTCACTTGTATAAATCATATCATCAACATATAAGAAAACAATCAAAATTTGTCAATGTTCATTTACCTCTATGTGCAAGGTTCGCTCAATGATGCTTTTGCAAAATCCATTCTTGATCATGTAGCTATCAATTATGCCATACCAAGCTCTAGGCACTTGCTCGAGCCCATACAACGCTTTCGTCAAGCTATAAACTTTATCTTCTTTACCTTCAACTTCATAACCTAGAGGCTATTATACATAAATTTCTTCTTCTAAAATTTCATTCAAGAAGATTGATTTCACATCCATTTGATATACTTTCCGCTTGTTCTGAGTTGTTGTGGCTAGAAATTCTCTTACAGTATCCAATCTAGCTACCAAAGCAAATGTTTCTCCAAAATCTATTCCCGATTGCTGCGAGAATCCTTTTGCTACAAGCCTTGCTTTAAATATGTCAATTTCATCTTTTTCATTCAATTCTGTCTTGTACACCCATTTTACACCAATGAGATTTTTGTCTCTTGGCAAATCAACCAAATCCCAAGTGTCATTCTTTTCAATAGCTTCAATTTCTTCATCCATGTCTTGCACCCAATTTTCATCTTTGATTGCTTCTTCAAACGAAGAAGGTTGGAATGACAACAATGCGAAATTTGAACTAACATCCAAATCATCATAAATATCTTTCATACTTCTCATCTTTCTCTTACCATTGCTTGATTCATCACTTGATTGACTGCTGGGAGAATTGTGATTTGTTGATCATCTTGAAGATCCATGTTGCTCAGAAAATCTTGGAGTCCTTGTTGGTGTGTCTCTATTTGGTGTTCACCTGTAATTCTTGATGCTCCTTTTATGCTACATCATCTTCTTCTATCAGTGGCACTTATGCATCAACTGTTTTATCTATACTACCATTCCATGACACTTGTTCTTAGAACACAACATCTCTACTAATTATGGTCTTCTTGGTGACAGGTTATACAATTTTTAAGCTTTTGATTTCTCATTATAACTAATAAATATTCATTTTTCACTTTTATCATCAAATTTGCCTCTTCGCTCCTTAGACACATGTGCATAAGCTACACATCCAAACACTCTGAGATGATATACGCTGAAAGATATAGCTAACCGTACTTGTTCTGGTACTCTATTCATCACACTCTTTGTAGGAGATCTGTTGATCACATAAATAACACATGCAACTGCTTCTGCCCAATACTCATTAGAAAAGTTTTTGCCTTTCAACATGCTTCTTGCCATGTTCATAATTGTCCAGCTCTTTCTCTCTGCTACACCATTCTGCTGCTGGTTGTAATCTGTCTTCTAATTCCATGTTGTTTGCAGTAATCATGGAATGCCTTTGAATCATATTCTCCACCACGATCTAACCTCAATACCTTGATCTGTCGATCACTCTGGTTCTTTGCTAAGGCTTTGAATTCTTTGAACTTTGCAAAAGTTTCAGACTTATTCTTCAAGAAGTAAACCCAAGTCTTTTTACTATAATCATCAATGAAAGTGAGGAAGTAACAACTTCCACCAATTGACTATGTCCTCATACGTCCACAAATTTTTGTATGCACTAGCTCAAGAGGCTTATTTTCTTTGTATGCAACTCCCTTTGGAAAACTTTCTTGGCGTTGTTTTCCCAAGATGCAACACTCACAAGTACTAGCAGGTTCTTTGATGGGAGGTAATCCTTTAAGCATCTTTTTTTGCTACGACAATTTTAAACCGGAAAATTCAAGTGTCCAAATTGAAAGTGCCATAACCAATAACCATTAGAACATGCAACTGTGAATGAACTAACCTGATCATTGTAATTCATAAATAGAGGAAAGAGTTTGTTCCTCATCATCTGCACCTTTGTTATTAGCTGCTTGCTTGGGGGCTTGTCATATATAACACACTCATGTCCTTGAAAGATAACTCTGTATCCTTTTTGTGTTAATTGACCAACACTTATCAAATTATGTTTGATACTAGGAACATAATATACCTTTGAAATTGCCTTCAGCTCCCCATGCTTGGTCGAAATGTTGACCACTCCTTTTCCATCTACATCCACAGTCTTTTCAGTCCCCAACTTTACCTATGTCTTCACAAATTAATCCAAATTTGCAACCAAATTCTTGTTTCTTGTCATGTGGTTACTGCAACCACTATCTAATAGCCACACATTATCAGAATGCTCATGCATGGTATGGAAAACTAGGAACATGGAGTTAGTACTCTCTATAGTGACATTAGCTCTCTATTTCCTTTGATCAACGATTCTCTTCCTGAAATCACGGGCACAGTGACCAAATTTATTACAATAATAACATCTCACCTTTGATTTGTCAACTCTTTGATTATTGCTGAAGCTTCTGCAATTGCTTCCACTTTCATGTTCATGCTCTTCTTAGCCATCTCTCTGACCACCATGTCTTCCACCTCGTTCTCTGCCTCTCGATCTAGTTATGCCTCGACCTTTGTCTCTTGAAATAGAAACCTAACTTTCGAAAGCGGTCTCTAAAGTGGAATCCTTATTTCTATCTATCATTGGCTCATGTGATAGAAGTGATCTCATCAACTATCATTGATGTCAAATCCCCGGCTTCTTCTATGGATGCTACCACAACATCAAATTTGGTAGACAAAGATCTGAGGACCTTCTTAATCATTGTTTGATCTTTAATTTCCTCACCATAATTTTTGAACTGATTTATGACAGTCATGACCTAATTCATGAAGGAATCGATGTCCTCTATCTCCTTCATCTGCAGACTTTCAAATTCGCTCATAGTATTTTGCAACTTAACAATATTGACTTTGGTCATACCTTTATAGTTTGTCGCCAAGGTCTCCCATGTTGTCTTCGTTGAAGAGGTGATCATAATCTTTTGGAACACTGCTTGGTCCACTCATTGTTGGATAAGCTTTGATTCTTGTGCATTCCTCTTTTTGTCTTTCTTCCATAGTTCCCTCTACATTAGTGAGAGCTTGTACTTGTACTTCATCCTTAAGTTCTGAAAACCCACACTGGAAATAATATCAAACATCATGAGCGTGCAACATAGTCGACATCTTAATTGTCCACACATCATTCCATGTAAATGGTAAAAAATGGGACTAGAAATTTGAAAAATCCATATTTCTTCTCTTGAAAACCCTTTGAATAAAAACCCCAACTTCACAACAAAAAAAAAAAAAAAAAAAAAAAAAAAACGAAAAAAAAACTTTTTCAAAATACTATTTCCAAAACGTTTATAAAAAAATCATTTTAATAAACACCCTTTTTAATATGCTTTTTTTTAACACTTCATATATTTCACGTCAAGCATTAAAAAGTCAAACAACGAACTTTGGGAAAAGCTTCAACTTTCCACCATATAAATCTTCGCTTTTATGAAGAGTATTGCAGGTAGAATGAAAGAGAGCTTGCGTTTAACGCCCGTCACGATATTTAAAAAGTCAAACAACGAACTTTGGGAAAAAAACTTTTCACCATATAAATCTTCGCTTTTATGAAGAATAATGCGGTTCCAATGAAGGAGAGTTTGCGTTTAACGTTCTTCTTCGCGACAACTAGTCTGGTGTTAGTGCTCTAACGCCTCCAACGAAATTTCGATCTAAGTGCATGCAAATTAAGTTTGTGACTATAGGGAGTTGCGCCCCTTTCTTACTCGAAATTTTTATGTACACTAACTATATTTAGAAAAATATCTTCATTGACAGTGTCAAAATTTTTATATACACCTAACTATATTTAGAAAAATATCTTCAATGACAAAAAGGATTCGAACAACTTTTCAGCATTCTAAAACTGCCTGACAACTAACCTAATGCTTTTTATTTTTACATACCCATCTATTAAAAAAAATATTCTAATGCTTTTTATTTTTACATACCCATCTATTAAAAAAAATATTCTAACTGCTAAATGTTCTAGAACTAAACACCCAACCTTACTACAAATTCTCCTAATTTCTTGTTTATACAAAACAAAAAAATCTTCTTCTAAAATCTACGTGACTCCGCTGAGCTGTAAAATATTGGATCGCCTAGGGTGATACTCAGACTACGGTTGATCAAATTTCAAGTTTTAAACGCTCACCATTCTTACATATAGTTCATTAATTGTAATTGGTTTAAAACAAGTGATGCATGCATCGTAGTCCTCGTCAAACAAGTTAGAATATAAAAATTCGTAAATACTAATAACATTATGTATACAAATGTTTATATTATGTTGTTTTAAATAAGTGTAACTTATTTTACTAGGTATAATCTTAAAAATTTAATGTCTTTGGGAAAAAATTTAATGTGTTAAGGTGAAGGAGTTAAAGTATTTAGTGCTCAATTTGTAACTATAGTCGGTTTTTATAATGTACTTTTGGTTATTTTATGTAATTATTTTTATCATTGTAAAGCATATTTATAAATTCTTGAGTTAATGGAAATTTTATTTTGACTCAAAGTCCCATTGCAACTCTTAAAAGATGTAAATTTGGTTTTTTTAATTGAAATTTTTGGCTCTTAAAAGTGACAAGTCGGATTCCCTTCAAGTCAAGTCAGCCCAAGGCAAAGGACTCACCCATTAGACCCAACAAATCACTATATAGAGGTAGCTTTACCTCCTCCACAATGGAAATTCATATCTCATCTCATAAGCATATTTTGGGCATGCAAGCAAATGTAGATTTTTAGTGTAGATTCAAGAGCTTATGTGATATGCTAAAACATAAGACAAAAATATACTATACTATTTAGGAGAAACCAAAATTGATTGATGAAAACAATAAGCAGAAAAGGAAAAATATCAATCGCACATAACACAATATTTCTCTGGGGAAAGCAACTGTTAAAAACCTCGATTATCTATACTGCATTAAGCATAAAATCTGAGTAGAAAATACATTGATTGTTCAACCTGAACAATTCCTGCAGTAGTCAAATCTATATCTCTATTTCCTATGCAAGCCTTGGATGAATACAATATGCTCTGTCAACCTTAAGCTCAACCTGCACAAGTATTTTCGATCCTCTGCCTGACTCACTGCCTTTGGCTAGTACTTAGCCAAATTCCTAGCCTTTCAAGCTCCTACTTCCTTATGTAATTTCTTATATAATTAGCCTGTATTTAATTGCGAAACGCTCACTCCATAATTACACAATCCATCCATAGGCCCTCAATTCATTGCATGCACCGTCTATACAACTTGGAAAATTATACAACTGATAGTACACTATCCCTGAACTCTAATCTCAACTGGGTCTTCCTCAAAACTGACATGCATGAGTTATTTACAGGTGAATATTCAGTTAACTCATGTGGAAGTGAAGACACACTGGTGCCCATACCCACTACTAGACCTCCTACTAGTTCCTCCAATAGTTAGAATTAGTTTAACTCACTATAAATCAGTTAGACTTAGTTAATTAATTACAACTCAAAAGAACTCAACTTGGACCCCAAAAATTTAGGAATCACTCTACACGACTCTAGATAGACTTCCAACTCGAATTTACTCATCCAACTAAGTCAACTTAACCTAGTTAACTCCTACAAGTTGCTTTGAAAATAGAATTACAATTTAATACGTAGATTAATTTAAGGAAAAAATAAATTAGAATTTCTAGATGTTACTTTTAACATTTCTTGTTATGATTTTCAACACTCCATCTCAACAAAAAAGAATTCAACTCTATCTTGATCTGGTAACTTTGGAATGTTCTGCATGCAACACTTCTCTCTAGTGTTCTTGTTGCTGCAACTTCTGAAACTAAAAAATCATCCAAACTGAATCAGTATGATGCATATGTCACCAGATTCTCTGACTACTACTAGCTACTGCATTGTCTACTCAAAACTCTGTGCTTCTACTGACTCTGCACTATGCCACCTGCACTGCTACGAACTATGCTCTATGCTCCCTAATATCTAATTACTGCTAGCCTTTGCCTCTATCCGTCTAACATCTGATTGCATCAACCGCTACTGATCCATCCTGCTACTGTGTACTATGGACTCCTATAGTAAGGTAATGACCCATGAGATAAAACTTCTCAATAGACCCTGCCCAAATTTCTGCACTCTTCGGACTATTGCTTCACATGGCCCCACCTCTCACCTAGAGGTATGTCTGCATGTGCTCCCTTTGCCCACTTGGCTCGAAATTCCCCCCTACTAGAGGTCTCTACTTGAGTGGATGTCTCCACTCGGTCTCCTCTCTTCTTCTCCATTTGTGGCTGCTCCACAACTTTCTGAGGTTTTTTCTAGAGCTTCATGTTGAAAGGTAATTCACTCTCCCTCTCAACCACCAAGTCTCTAACCTTTTCCTTGCTCCTCAAGGCTTTGTATCCATCTTGTACTTCAAGTGAATATAGGTTCTTGACTCATACATTGATCTATTTCACCTGTCCCATGGCGATGTATCTAAGGAAAACCTTTCCTTTGTTAAAAATCACATCTTAGCCACGATCTTCCAATACCATGACAAAAATAAGATTCTTCTTTAATCCTGGAACATACATCACATCTGTGATTCTGAGAGGGGATCTAGACTCCCTTTGAAAGGTAATTGTACTGATTTCGGTTGCACTATACCTCCCATCATCTCCAACCTCTATGTTCTGTTTGAGGTCTTTCTCCTCAAAGTCACTAAAGAGATCTTTATTCCCCGTCATATGGAACGAGGCCCCGTTGTCGAGATACCACATGTTTCCCATTATAATGTTGGACATGCATGCAATGAGAGTGAAATCAAGTTTGAATTGTGAAGCTAGAGCTTCACATGTTGCTGCTACTGCACGCTCCTTCTTGCTTTCTTTCTTCCGTGGGCAATTCGTGGCATAGTGCACGTACTGGTGACAGTGAAAACACTTGATGTTCGACAAGTCCTTCTTCTTTCCACCCACCTCACCTTGGGACTTATTTCCCTTTTCTTTCTTTTCTTTGTTGACTAATGCAAAGTCCTCTTCCACTTCTTTGGAAGAGGTCCCATCTCTGGTGTTCCATCGAAACTCTTCTTGTGCCAAGTCGGACCATAACTACTCCCACTCTAATAGTTTCTCCATTCCAATAATAGAGTCCTAGTAACTATGCCATCTCTTGGGAAGTCCTAGAAGTGCTAGGCTCACTAGATCATCTTCAGGCTCATCCTGACATTGGGTGAACTTGGTTAAGTACTTCGAAAGTCAGTCACCCTTCTCCATCTTGATCTTTCTGAGTTTTTCCATCAATGCCAACTTCCTATGGTCACTGTTATTTTGAAACAGGTTCGTTAATGCCTTCCACATTGTAAATGGAGTATCCTTATCATGGAGATTTGAGACAATGTGATTTCAAACTCCTTATAGGATAATCCTTCTCACTTTTTGCACACACTTTTTCCATTCTTCCAGATATTTAGCATCAAATGTTGGAGGCTTCATAATATCATGGTCTATGAATTCCTTGAGGCCATTATCTTCCGTCACTGCCTCCATCCTATCCTTCCAAGCTATGTAATTCGTGTTTCCCTCTAAGGCATATCAAGTCTCAAACCTTAGAATGAACTTCCAAATTCGATTTCACTTGCACAACAAACTCGAATTCTCTTCTTCTATACTATCTTCATCTTTGATACCATGTATATTTTTACTGTAGATTCAATAACTTATGTGATATGCTAAAACAAAAGACAATAATCTACTGTATTGTTAAGGGGAAAACAACATTGGTCGATGAAAATAATAAGCAGAAAAAGAATAATAACAATCGCACATAACACAATATTTCTCCAGGGAAAGAAACTATTGAAAACCCCGACTATCTATATTTCATTATCCAGAAGATCTGAGAAGAAAATACAATGCTAGTTCAACCTGAACAATTCCTGCACTAGTGTAATCTATCTCTCTGCTTCCTAGGAAAGCCTTGGATGAATACAATATGCTCTGCTCAACCTTGAGCTCAACCTACACAAGTATTTTCTATCCTATGCCTGACTGACTACCTTTGGCCAATACTTAGCCAAATTCCTAGCCTTCCAAGATCCTACTTCCTTGCACAATTCCTGAGAATTAGCTTGTATTTAATTGGGAAATCCTCATTCCATAACTATGTAATCCATCCAAAGGCCATCAACTGATTTCATGCACCATTTGTACAACTCGGAAAATTATACAACTGATAGTACATTGTCCTTGAACTCTAATCTCAACTCGGTCTTCCTCGGAACTGACATGTATGAATTATTTATGAGTGACTCTTCAGTTAACTGGTGTGGAAGTGAAGATGCACTAGTGCCTGCCCCCACTATTAGACCTACTACTAGTTCCTCCAATAGTTAGAACTAGTTTAACTGACTATAAATCAATTAGACTTAGTTAATTGATTACAAATCAAAATAACTCAACTTGGACCCCTAGAATTTAGGAATCACTCTACATGACTCTAGGTAGACTTCCAACTCAAATTTACTGAGCCAACTAAGTCAACTTAACTTAGTTAACTGCTACAAGCTGCTATGATAATAGAATTACAATTTAATTCAAGGACAAATTAAATTAGAATTTCTACATGTTATTCTTAACATTTCTTGTTGCTATTTTCAACAACGAAGGAACATGAATTCCACACGAGGAATAGGATGTGCAAATGTGTAACAAGATGTCCACGTGAGGAACAAGAAATTCACATGTGTAATAGGAAGTCCATGTGAGGAACAAGAATCACATGTATGTGTAACAGGAAGGCCATGTTATCAACAATAAATGTGAACGTATAACAGGAAGTTCACGCAAGGAACATGAAGTTCTTAGGTGTCAGAGGAAGTGTGCATGAGTAAGAGGAAGTTTACATGACTTGCATGACCAAAATTGTAGATCAGATTGGGAGGCTTGACTTAGAGGAGAAGACCACTAGGTTTGACAATAGGTCTAGGTGTGTCTTTTATTGAACAAGAATAATTTATCCATTGAAAAAGTTGTTGGGTTTTTCCCTGTTAGGGGCTTTCATAGGGTAAATATTGTCTCTCTTTTGCACATTGTGATCTCTACTACTCTATTTTTGTACTATTTTTTAATGTTGAATTTCTGAAGTATAATTGTTGAATGATATATTTGAATAAGTTAAAAGAAGATCTAAATCAAAAGTAATTATCATAATTTGACAAATATTGCGCTAACCCTAATTGCACCAGAAAATCAACTTGGTATCAAAGCCTTGGTGATGGAAGGTGTTATCACTCAGGTTGTCCCTAAGCTCCTGAAGGGATATGACCGAGGTAACCACAAACCAATCTTTGGATTGCAGGTTCTAGCCCACCTGCAATCAGAGAGGGCTCTCTCTTAATGATATAGCTTTTTTGATGATGATTTTAGGCTAGTTATTGGGTTTAGGGGTTTTGATTTTTTGTTTGGATGGAAGATGAATGTGAGGAAGATAATTCCAAGCAGAGAGGCAAGGGAAAGTGTGATAAGTTTCAAACCATTGGGCATGGAGTCATGGATTAAGGCTTGATGTTGCGTTTTCATGGTCACAAGAGGATTATGGAGCAGGATAGCTACACATGAAACAATACCAATTTGCTGAAAAGATGGGATGAAAGTCAAAGACGAAAGGCAATCAAGAATCTTTCATTAACTAACAGGGAAAGAGGTGAATGAATGGTTATCTAAGAGCACTTAAGAATTCCTAAACTAGCATTCATATGTGAAAGAAACAACGTAAACAAGATCATTTAAGTATGCATGTTCATAACTATTCCTGATGAAAACATGAATAAATTGCAGAAATTGAGCCTAAGGTGCAGCCAAGCAAATCCTAAACTATTCTTCTTTTCTGCAATTTAGATGGTGGATTGATGATAACACAAACATAAAAACTAAACAAAGTTAAAGAAACACTTATTGAACGATGTAGAAGCACAGGAATTCCATAGTCACTCCTCGACCAGTTAAACACAACAGACAGTTTCAGAATCCATACTTTCAGCAGTCTTTGATTATAAAAAGTATCACATTTACAGTGCGAGTCTTTGCTCGAGCAAAATATCGAACTAACAAAGATCAAACAACCAACCAAACCCTACTCTATTTTTCAGGGTGGTATATATAGACAAAATATCTAAATTTATTTATTACAACCGACCTAAACAGGTCTACAGGAAAAAGCTTTCTAAACCTAACTTATGTTGGAAATAACTGTAAGTACATCTTCTTTGGGTTGTGCCAGTGGCAGCTGGATCAAAATTGAGTTAATGTGATGTCCTCTGTGGCTTGGTGCAGTGATTCTGTAATAACTGTGCATTGAGTTCTGGTCCACTGATCTCCTGTGAGTTTAATGTGCAGTCATTTGTGCTGGTGAGCTTTCAATGCTTCCTCAACTGCTTCTTGACTTTCATGGCTTTCCTTTTAATGCTGGATTTGCCTCGAGCCCTGAGAGAATCTCTTCTGATACACTTTGCTGCTACACTGATACTCTTTGACATGATTTTTATCTTCATACCCGCTCTGATACTCTTTAACCTCTGAACCTGGTCTCTCTCTATCTTTAGATACGTTTAAATTAGCAAAATCGGGCTTTTTCTGCAATTTTCGATGCAAAAAGGGCCGAGGAATCAAAAGATTCCCTAAAGATTCTCCAATATGGCCCATTTCCCGTAGCGATGCGTGATTCGCGCTAATCACGCATCGAAAACTGCCTCTGTTTTTCATTCTGGAGCCCTGAAGCTTGACTTTAGCGCCTACGCGTTTTTCCGTCTTTTTGGCTGCTGACGTCAACATGACGTCAGCTGTACGGCGGATGACGTCAGCATGACATCAGCAGTGGGGTCCTCTGGTACAGATGTGATGTCAGCATGCTGACGTCAGCAGGGTGATGTGGCAGTATGGCGGGGTGATGACGTGGCGGGACACGGTGGCAGGTGACGTGGGCCAGACGCAGGCAGGAAGGGGTGAGGTGGAGGCGACGTGGCACTCTTGTCATGCGAGGGGAAGGGTGGTTTTGGGGTTCATCGGACTGCCTTTGGTACGGAGGCGGTTTCTATCAGGGGTGGCCCAAGCAATGGGAAGCCGCCAGCTGTCCCGGTGTACGACGGTGAAACCGTCGGACATCGGGTGCTATCGTACCCATACAAAAGGGCACCTGATATGCCTAATAGTCGTTGGATCTGGGAGGGCTGATCTGACGGTGGTCAGGCGGAGAAGGAGCAAAAAGTTTAGTATAAGTGCACGCGCGTTAAACCTTAATTGTTTGGTCGCGGGTGGGTTGGAACTTTAGAAAATGGTGCTGGCGCGTTGGTTTATTTATTAGTCAGATATTAATAAATTGCAAAGAAATGTGCGGGGGGGGAGTTTTTTGCATTTGGAGAGGGGTTTTTGTGTTTTGGAAGGATTCCAAACACTAGGGAAGGGGAATTATGCGGAGATGAGGATTCTTACTAAGGTCCAGGTGACTTAGTAATGCACAAGAGATGATTATGGTTATATTGCAACCAGAGGAAAGGGATATTTACATAGGGGAATTATTACCATAGGGGAAGGGAAATAGATAGGGAGTTAAATAATAATGTCAGTAGTTAATATGAAAATGACAAGAAGAGTGCTAAGTTCCAGAGGTCTTAGGCTTCAAAGGGGAGATAGGACTTTGCAGAGAAAATATGTACCCTCCTTGGATAAAGCAGATCTTTGACCAAGTCAAATGATATGGAAAATGATGAACTAAGAGATATCAAGCAGATCTTGACCTCTTTAGGGGACGTTAGTAAGTGATTTGGGGAATAAAAAGAAGGGGAAGTTAGTCATGCCTCGCTTGAAGTCCTTCAAATGGGAATTGCCTGCTGACTGTGATCTGTATGAGTGTAACACTTGAAAATGTGGAATTAATCACAAATCAACATTTTGCAACCTCAAAATTACCTACCCAGCCTACTTACCTAAGATTTTTTCTTCTTTTTGGTTTGGGTGCACTTGGACTTGCAGACCCAGCTTTTCAACTTTTTCTTTTGATGTCTTCCTATCTACATCTACACTTATTTCTTCCAAGGACCCAGATTAAGCAGTTGGGCTCCTTTGTTTCTCTACCTATCTAAGAATCTGCCAAGATTAAGCTGTTTGGACAGATTATTCATTCTCTATATTCTAAAACAGGAAATTGAAACCTAGGGAGACCAAGATTAAGCTGTTTGGACTTCCCTTCAGCTGAAAATTGTACAAAAATGAAATAACTCTTCAAAATTGGAATGCAGCAGAAGAGCTTTGAGTAGCATTCTTTCATGGCCTCTTTATTTGGTGACTGTCAACAAATATGGAGCATTGCAGCATGCAAAGTATGACATATTTGGCCTGTAAAAATGTCCATCATGAAATATGAGTAACCTGTTGCAGCAAGAGGCTAACAGTGGCTCCACTTGGGGATGGCTTCTGCTTGTGAGAAGCCAAGAACAGCAGGTCAGATTGCCTTGATCTTCTGTTGTTGTTGTGCATTGAAAGCTTCTTAGTGCTGACTGATTAGATAAATTTGAAATTTGGACTACACACAACACTTTCCCTCAACTGATTAGCTAGTGAATTATGAAGCACCGCCTGCTTTCTTCTGCGTGCTTTAGCATTTAGCATGTTACCAAAAATAAAATAAAATGTTGATATATACAAACATTTATGTACAGAAAATAACACCGCCTGTTCCTTCTTAATCAAAAGGGATCATGGTAGTGTTTTAGCGTTCGGCCATTAACAGGCCTTCCTCTGCTATGCTTCCATCTAGATATTTGAGAAAATATGCGTTATTGCCTTGCACAACACAGATAATGTATGGACCTTTCCACAGAAAATCGAATTTGGAATGCTTTCCCTTGTCCTCTCTTCGTGAATCCCACCTTAGAACTTTGTTGCCAACCCAGAAATCATGTGCTTTATCTTTCTTATCGAACATCCTTTTGAGCTTTTCTTGCAACGTTTGAGCTCTGTCATACACTTGTTCTCTGGTTTGCTGAAGATGAATGGTTTGATTTACTCTTCTCTGTATGTCATTTGGTTCAGCCTGAATCTCCTGCAACAGTTTGATAGTAGGAATGCCCAAAGATGAAGGAAATTTGGCCTCCATGCCATATACTAGCTCATAAGGGCTCATCCCAATGGATTTCTTAGTTGAAAGTCTGTCTTCCCACAGAGCATTTGTGAGCTTCCTATGCCAGTTCTTTTTGTTTTCCTCCAGCAATTTCTTTATGATGTTGATGAGGCTTTTGTTTGATGATTCAGCCAAGCCATTACCTTGAGGATAGTAAGTTGTGGAGTGGCCCAAGGTAATGTGGAATTTATGGCAGAAATTGATGATTTTTCTGGATTTGAAGGCAGCAGCATTGTCAGTAATGATTTTCTCAGGGCAGCCAAATCTGGAAAGGATATTACTTTCAAGGAATTGGATAATGGTGGAGTCATTGGCTTGTCTACATGGGATGGCTTCAATCCACTTAGTGAAATAATCGGTGGCTGTCAGAATCCACTTGTG
>APFE030966888.1:41957-66129 GCA_000404065.3 Pinus taeda
ATCATCAATCTCATAACTCTCAAAGTAATCCTGCATTTTCTTTGTATGATGTAGGGCTGTGCAGGAATTTGTGCCATCAAAATAGGTAATTTTTGTCTGATAATCCTGAGGCATAGCCCCGGGATTAGCAGGAAGCTGTAAGGGCGCATATCTATTAGCCATATTAACAGGGATAAGTGGAACAACAGGGATAAGGGGAACCACTGGAGTGACTGGGATAATAGGAGCAACCGGGGTAGTATTTGTAGTGAACGGAGGTGTGGAAGAAGTGCCTGGAGAACTGGATGATGAACAAGGGGAAGAAGGGTTTGAACGGAACAAAACTTTGCCAGGGGTTGTAAAACTACTAGGTTGAACTGTTTTGGGAATAGAAGCAGTCCAATCTTCTTGCTGCTCTTGCTTTCTGCGGATTTTAGGGATTATGTTGGGATTTTCAAAAATAGCAGGGGGATTCGGATCTGGATTTGATCTTGTGTAGCGTGAAAGCTTCTTGGGAGCCAGCTTCTAACTTGTTTTTGGGAAATTTTCTAAGAACATAGGTCGACCGAACTTTTTTAAGGTTGGTTTCTTCCTCTGTGGAGCTTAAGACTGGTTTTGTGAGATTAGCTGAGGACTTCCCCAGCTGAGTTGCCATTATGTTATCACTCAGGTTGTCCCTAAGCTCCTGAAGGGATACAGCCGAGGTAACCACAAACCAATCTTTGGATTGCAGGTTCTAGCCCACCTACAATCATAGAGGGCTCTCTCTTAATGATTTAGCTTTTTTGATGATGATTTTAGGCTAGTTATTGGGTTCAGGGGTTTTGATTTTTTTTTTGGATGGAAGATGAATGTGAGGAAGATAATTTCAAGCAGAGAGGCAAGGGAAAGTGTGATAAGTTTCAAACCATTGGGCATGGAGTCATGGATTAAGGCTTGCTGTTGCGTTTTCATGGTCACAAGAGGATTATGGAGCGGGATAGCTACACATGAAACAATACCAATTTGCTGAAAAGATGGGATGAAAGTCAAAGACGAAAGGCAATCAAGAATCTTTCATTAACTAACAGGGAAAGAGGTGAATGAATGGTTATCTAGGAGCACTTAATAATTCCTAAACTAGCATTCATATGTGAAAGAAACAACGTAAACAAGATCATTTAAGTATGCGTGTTCATAACTATTCCTGATGAAAACATGAAGAAATTGCAGAAATTGAGCCTAAGGTGCAGCCAAGCAAATCCTAAACTATTCTTCTTTTTTGCAATTTAGATGGTGGATTGATGATAACACAAACATAAAAACTAAACAGAGTTAATGAAACACTTATTGAACCATGTAGAAGCACAGGAATTCCATAGTCACTCCTCGACCAGTTAAACACATCAGACAGTTTCAGAATCCATGCTTTCAACAGTCTTTGATTATAGAAAGTATCACATTTACAGTGCGAGTCTCTGCTCGAGCAAAATATCCAACTAACAAAGATCAAACAACGAACCAACCCCTACTCCATTTTGCAGGGTGGTATATATAGACAAAATATCTAAAGTTATTTATTACAACCGACCTAAACAGGTCTTCAGGAAAAAGCTTTCTAAACCTAACTTATGCTGGAATTAACTGTAAGTACATCTTTGGGCTGCGCCAGTGGCAGCTGGATCAAAATTGAGTTAATGTGATGTCCTCTGTGGCTTGGTGCAGTGATTCTGTAATAACTGTGGATTGAGTTCTGGTCCACTGATCTCCTGTGAGTTTAATGTGCAGTCATTTGTGCTGGTGAGCTTTCAATGCTTCCTCAACTGCTTCTTGACTTTCAGGGCTATCCTTTTAATGCTAGATTTGCCTCGAGCCCTGAGAGAATCTCCTCTGATACACTTTTCCACTACACTGATACTCTTTGACATGCTTTTTATCTTCATATCACCTCTGGTACTCTTTAACCTCTGAACTTGGTCTCTCTCTGTCTTCGGATACGTTTAAATTAGCAAAATCGGGCTTTTTTTGCCATTTTTGGTGCAAAAAGGGTCGAGGAATCAAAAGATTCCCTAAAGATTCTCCAATATGGCCCATGTCCCATAGCGATGTGCGAAGTGCTAATCGCGCATCGAAAACTGCCTCTGTTTTTCATTCCGGAGCTCCGAAGCTGGACTTTCGCGCTTGCGCATTTTTCAGTCTTTTTGGCTGCTGATGTCAGCTGTACGGCGGATGACTTCAGCTGTGGGGTCCTCTGGTATGGATGTGATGTCAGGATGCTGACGTCATCAGGGTGACATGGCAGTACGGCGGGGTGATGACGTGGTGGGACACGATGGCAGGTGACGTGGGCCAGGCGCAGGCAGGAAGGGGTGAGGTGGAGGCGACGTGGCAGGGTGACGCGACGCTCCTGTCATGCGAGGAGAAGGGCAGTTTTGGGGTTCATCGGACCGCCTTGGTACAGACGCGGTTTCTGTCAGGGGCAGCCTGATGCAATGGGAAGCCGCCAACTGTCCCGGTGTACGACAGTGAAACTGTCGTACATCGGGTGCTATCGTACCCATACAAAAGGGCGCCCGATATGCCTAATAGACATTGGATTTGGGAGGGTTGATCTAACGATGGTCGGGCGGAGAAGGAGCACGGAGTTTAGTATAAGTGTGCGTGCGTTAAACCTTAATTTTTCGGCTGTGGGTGGGTTGGAACTTTAGAAAATGGTGCTGGCGCGTTGGTTTATTTATTAATCAGATATTAATAAATTCCAAAGAAATGCGTCGAGGGGAGTTTTTTGCATTTGGAGAGGGGTTTTTGTGTTTTTGAAGGAGTCCAAACACTAGGGAAGGGGAATTATGCGGAGATGAGGATTCTTACTAAGGTCCATGTGACTTAGTAATTCCCAAGAGATGATTATGGCTATATTTCAACCAGAGGAAGGGGATATTTACATAGGTGAATTATTACCATAGGGGAAGGGAAATAGATAGGGAGTTAAATAATAATGTCAGTAGTTAATATGAAAATGACAAGAAGAGCGCTAAGTTCCAGAGGTCTTAGGCTTCAAAGGGGAGATAGGACTTTGCAGAGAAAATATGTACCCTCCTTGGATAAAGAAGATCTTTTACCAAGTCAAATGATATGGAAAATGATGAACTAAGAGATATCAAGCAGATCTTGACCTCTTCAGGGGAAGTTAGTAAGTGATTTGGGGAATAAAAAGAAGGGGAAGTTAGTCATGCCTCGCTTGAAGTCCTTCAAATGGGAACTGCCTGCTGACTGTGATCTGTATGAGTGTAACACTTGAAAATGTGGAATTAATCACAAATCAACATTTTGCAACCTCAAAATTACCTACCCAGCCTACTTACCTAACATTTTTTCTTCTTTTTGGTTTTGGTGCGCTTGGAATTGCAAACCCAGCTTTTCAACTTTTTCTTTTCATGCCTTCCTATCTACATCTACACATATTTCTTCCAAGGGCCCAGATTAAGCAGTTGGGCTCCTTTGATTCTCTACCTATTTAAGAATCTGCCAAGATTAAGCTGTTTGGACAGATTATTCATTCTCTATATTCTAAAACAGGAAATTGAAACCTAGGGAGACTAAGATTAAGCTGTTTGGATTCCCTTCAGTTGAAAATTGTACAAAAATGAAATAACTCTTCAAAATTGGAATGCAGCAGAAGAGCTTTGAGTAGCATTCTTTCATGGCCTCTTTCTTTGGTGACTGTTAGTAAATATGGAGCATTGCAACATGCAAAGTATGACATATTTGGCCTGTAAAAATGTCCATCAGGAAATATGAGTAACCTGCTGTAACAGGAGGCTAACACCTCCTATGCCTTGGCCGATGCTATTTTGTTCCTTATTTTCTCTGCCAATTACGCCATCCATAATTTTGCCTCCTCCTTCTTTCTTTGTGCAGCATACTTTGCTGCTTCCACCGCGGAGCTAGCTAGAGCGTGCCACTCTGGCGGCCACGACTTAAGCACGACGAATATAACATCATCCGTGGCTAGGTAGGGGAGCTGGGTCCTTGCGTGCCCAGACATATACGTGATGGAAGTCTGCCTTGAACTCCACGAAGCTCTATAGACTATTGTAGATAGTGGGCGATAACTGTGGCTTGTGGTTAATCTCCATTCTGATGTTCATATCCATCAACACCTAGAATATCTTGCTATCTCTCATCCTCTGCGCATGTTTAGTTGCCCACAGCGAAGCGTACTTCACTGCCTCTAGAAGATCCTGTGCAATCGTGTTGAACTCGCTGTCCTAAGGAAATTCCCAAGCCACCAACACTATGGATAGTATAAGCCATGCATAGTGGAATGTCTTTCCCTATTCCTGTGCTTCACAAAAATTTTCCAGGAATTCTTAGCACAAGTAATCCACCCAATTAAACTGGACCTCCTCTGCACACTGCATGACAAGTGCAACCATTGGCACGAGCACCTCATCCTCACGACACATCCACATAACCTTGCCAGCTAGTATCTGTGGCGTGAACTCTGATTGTATTATTGTTAATACTGGAGATCGCATACCCTCTCTTCTTCTTCTCCAGCTTGAATTTTTCTTCATGGCCTCTGTGATGGCCAAATTGTTGCTCTTACCCTCTGAAATATCTGCTGGGTCCTCCCCGTTGCAAGGGAGTTGGGTAATTCTGTGGATTAGGTGGTGTTGAAGCCTCAAAAGTCGCTGCAGCAACATGGGGGATGACCACCCGGTCCAGACCTTAAAGCAACTCCTTTTCTGTTTGGAATGGTGGTTCCGACTGGTTAAACTAGGTCAAGTTACCTTCTCTCAATCTTCAATTGATTTAAAATATGGCTTTCATTCATCAATGGAGAAGAGACATCAGATCAACCCTCTTGCTGATCGGGAAAGAAATTGATCCTTAAGTTAATTTGGGGCTCAGCTAATCCACTACTAAAGTTTGCCCTTTTTCAAAGAGGACTTAAAAGAATGTAGAAATTAATCTATATGCAAACTTATTCTAAGATACAAGCAAATGGAACTATCTTAATCCTATCTTAATTAGGCAGATATAGATCTAACCTATCCAAGAGCAAGATATTTAAATTATTGGGATTTAAATATGTCTAGCTTATAATGAATATCAAGCTAACAAAGTAGTTCAATTAAATGACATTATGAATATCGAAATACATCCTATTGAGACCTCTTAACTAAAATAATCAATCAACAACACTCAGGAAGAAGTTCGCAAAATGATATTGATCATTTAATCAATAACTTGAATAATTAAATAATAATATGCGGAAGAAGTTCACAACATATCACTACTCAATAGATCAGTATTAAAAGACAAATTTATGAGTAAATAGTTACTCATAAATCAGAATTCAAGGCATGAGATCAGAGATAAATAATAACACAAAATAGAGACAAATTACCCATACCAACAAAAGTGCACAGATATGAAAGTAAATTCACACATTCATGTCATCCTAAAATGAAACAAGTATTTAAAATAATATTATTCGAAATACCAATTTATTGAATCCATTCTCTAGCTTTGGTTTCCAACAGTCTTTTACAATGCCTGAGCTTCTGCTTTCAAAAGTAGAGCTACAATAGTGCAAACTCCGTTCATTATATATAACTCAAATTGTAAAAGAAAACCTCGATAATATCCAGATCCAAGATTCTTCTCCTCCCACCTACAACTCTAAATCCTTATTATAGAAGAGCTTTTAGAATTCTATAATTGCAGAGGAGAGAATCCCTTATTACATTTTGGAATATGCTATTTATAATATTTGCAAAGAAATTCTTAACAAGAAAGTTTGTTGAAGAAGAGATTTATTCAATCAATTTTCATTGGCTCAAAATTCCATTATTCTATTGTTGGAGCTTTTTTGCTGATTGATATTCTTTTCTCTTCATATCTTCAACTGTTTTCCTGCAAAATCAAATGAAAACAAAATTAAAATGCAAAAATAAAATCAAAATGCCAAATGGAATTAAAATAAATCTAATCAAATTTAATTAAATAAATAATTGAAAAGGAAATCTAAGCTTTCTATTGATGCTTGTAATGATTTAATTGGCCAAGAATATCATTGACGAATGGATCTGCATTCAGAAGAGGTTTGGGCAAATGAAAATGCAGAAAATAAAACTCAAAAAACTTAGTTTTATTAAAAATTCGGAGCTTGATCTTATACTAGATTTTAGACATAATAAATGATCAAATCTATTAATGAAACCTCCTCAGAAATATTCTCCATGATTTTATCTTTCCAATGAGCCATCTTGGGCCTCATTTGGCCAAATAAAACTCAATTTGTGAGTCTCCAAATTTGATGAGTCAAAACTGCCAGAATTCTGGAATTTCTGTTGCTGGGCTAAAATATCAGCTTTTTTTTAATTAAATTCTAATCTTAAATTAAATTTTAATTATCTAATAATTAATACTTAATATAATTAACATACAATTAATTTTAATTTATATATATATATTAATTAATTTATATTAAAATTAATTTACATTTTATAACATAAGTTAATGTAACATTACATAGACCATTTACTAAAAACGAATTCAATTCAAAACAAATGAATGTGAGAATGAGAAATGAAACGCACGGTTTAACTTTGATCGCATTGCATGAAACTTCCGTATTGCAATCGCATGAACCTTTCGGTCGAGGGTTTGTAAAATATTTTCTTTGTAAATTTGCGATGCGATGGACCCGTTAGATTTTATAAAATTTTATATATTTTTTAGTTGGGGTCCAGGATTGTTATGAATTGGAGGAATTATGGAGATGAAACAAAGTGGAGTGTACTTAAAGTGGGATTCTCCTATTATAAACTACATCCACTTTGGTAATAAAAAGGAATGAACTTCAGCCACTTTGATATTTTGAGATTTCAGGATTGGTAATTTGTTTTAAAATAGGAAATTAGAATAAATTATCAAGATTCCAAAAAACACGTTTTTAGGTGTTCTACAATTTGGATGGGCCTTTTAGAAAGATCCTTGGAGAAAAAATAAAAATTAATAAAAATTCAACTAAAGATTAATATTTACAATAAATAGATTTTTGAACTAAATTAATTATAAAAACACTAATTTGTACATTTGATGCATTTTTTAACCCAAGCGACACAAATGTTCAAAATTCAAAGGTATACCATATATAAACCGGTTGACCAAATGAGGCAAAAAAAGTAGCAATGGAAAGATTCCCAATTGTCGTATTCAATGATAAAATCAAAATAGAAATCCGATGAAAACTAAAAAAATAAAAAAATGTAAGACATTAAAAAAAAATAAATCATAAAATATGCTTAGCCAAAAATTAATGGAAAGGGTCCCCATTATTTCAGTCAATAAATAAAAAAAATGGGGGGGTTATGTTTTACCACAACAGGTGGTTCGTGATGGGGATGGGCTCCTCTAGCCACAAGCACCTATCAGGCACCAGGCAGAGCAACTGCCTGATGACAAATATAGTCACTGGGGCGCGATGGTAATGCGACACCCAGAGCAGGTTTAACAAACCTGCTTTCTCTACTCCACACAACCACTTGTGTGGCTCCAACTCTATGACTCCTGCCGCTGTGTTTTTCTTTGGTTACATTAGTTACACATTTGCTAAATGTGGGAATTTATTGTGGTCCGTGAGATCCCAGTCTTTGAATTTTAAAACCTACACCTATCCCAAGTGCGCTCCTTCAAAAATGATGTCATCGGGGAGCAATGGATTTTGCAGAGAGCTCTTGCTCTCATCTAGGTCCTTGGGCACTCGTTGTTTCCCTATCTACGGAGGAACATATGCGGGTAGCCTGGTTAGAGGGTCTGCACCCTGGGTTTCTTCCTCCATTTTTTCGTCCTCTTGCTCTTCTACTAGGATTTCCTCAAGGTCTTCCTCCTCCTCATTAGCTTCCAAATTAATCACCTTCCCCTTTTTTTTCCATGGTCAGTTTGGTTCTTAGCGGGTTTCTAGGGAACATCTTGGGTCTCGCTGTGCGTAGCGATTTAGGGATTTCCACGACTATCCCAGTGCCTTATGGGGCATCTCCTATGATCATGGCCTACATGGCCTCTTCAGTGGTCATTTCTCTGATATCCCTGGCTTCTTCTGACACTTCCATATCGCTTTTCCAAAAATCTCTCAACTGCTCAGGTAAGTACTCAAACGACGCCTCCAACTTCGAAAGGTCAAACAGGTCTGGGTTCATAAATTTTTGGGCGCACAACAACTCAATTCTCAAATGACCAAGTGTTGTTTGCTGGGTAGCTCTTTGCAATTTATAGCGCTTTTTGAATTCAAATTCGAACGCTCCCCCCAAAACCGGTCCATTAATGCTCCCTTGGTGGCAGATTTTCCCAAATCTAGCCCATAAAGTTTGCCTTATATTCTTGCCGCCTGCTCCATTTGGTCTCAAACCAAGCATCGCATCGTGAATAGTGATTGTAATGGTCACTTTCCAGGCAACCTGTGTTGCAACACAACTATCCTTGCGCTGTTGCAGACCCTGTGACACTTCACTCTTGCGTGCAGTCCTGTCATCACGCAGTCCCTGGGCAAAGTAGTTTATAGTCTCGCATCTCCTTTCAGGTGCCTGGGGTGCTACGACTATGCTTCCCGCGGCTAGTTAGATGGCAAGACCACTTGTATATGGCTTCAACTGCCTACTGTTTACTTTTCCTAGGAAGAGTTCGCCATTTAACTTCACCAACTGCACTGCGCCGCCATTTGTGATCTCCTTAATAACATATGGTTCAATCCAAGTTATCAAACTGATAAACTCTTAAAGGTAGCCCCCAAGTTTGTCAATGAAATCGAGCTCATCTTGCTTTATCGCCATGGTCCTCTTATCAAGAAAGTCCTTCTTTATTCCTTCCTTAAGCTTCTTGACTTCTGCTTTCGCCATGGCACTTTTTTCCCTCAACCAAACTCTTTCATTCATGAGCTCTCGGAGCCTATGATCACCCTGTTGGATTTCTTCATCGAGTCCCAACCATTATTCCTCGAGCTCTTCCAACGGCGTGAGCCTTTCCAGGGCTCCGTGGTTTGTTACCCCTATGAGCACCACTATGTGTGGAATAGAATCCATAGGCATTACGGCTTCTACTCCATCGACCAGCCACAAAGGCGTATGTTCAGGTATGCATAGGTCCCAATCACATCCCTGCACTTTGCATACCTTGTTCAGTACATTGCACACCTTGTCAAATGCTTCTGCATGGATAACCTTCTGCGTGATAGTTCTTCCCACATACTGTCTGTCCAACCATAAGAGCCAACTGCAAAACTGTCCCCGCAACACATGCTTATTGACCATACCCCTCAACGCGGGGTTCATGCGCATTCGTGTAGGTTGTTTTCCATATGCCTACATCCACTTGGCTAGATGTGAGCACGGATCATCCTGCCAATTGTATTTATTTTCCAATCGCACTCTAGGCTTCCCAAATAATGTGTGCATCATCCTCCTACATTCATGCCAATCATCAAAGCTCCCTTTGTGCGTACACCACCACCTCGCGGGCATAGCACACAGTACCTGATTCAAGGCCTGGAGACGTTGTTTTTTCGGCACCTCCATTTCAACTTTATCTAAGAAGGTATCTAACTCACTTAACCCATCATAAGTAGGTAGATCTCTCACTTCTATCGATACGCAGTGTAGTGATCTTGTCATCATATTGTAGTTCAACATGGTTACTTCATGTAATTGATTCTACCATCGCTCTATGTCCTCATCCAAATCCGAAGTACAAGAGATCTCGCACTCCCATGAGATCCATCCATCCGCGTGGGATTTACCTAGTCTTGCTCTCATGTGGATATCTTGTAGATGCAGTCCAAGTCATCATCGCTTTCATAGTCGCTCAACAGCTCTGTATAGTGCGATCCTTTAGCAGGGTCCAAGGGTATAACTACGTGCAGAGACTTCTTCTCAAAAATCATCTTGTGCTTCTTCAGATTAATCACCCCGTTCATGTCAGTGGCCCAATCAATCCCTAAGAGTGCGGGGTAGGGATTGCTGTCATGAACAATCTCTATCACTTCAAAGTTTGCTAGCGCGATCGCTCTTTCAATATCCACAGTAATTCCTTGCAATCTCCCCATGGGTATTATCTTCTGCTGGTTCGCCATTTACAACTGAATAAGAGACCATTGTAGCGTAGGTAACCCCATACGCTCCCATGTCTTCTTTGGCAGAATGTTTGCATCCGATCCTAAATCCAAAATTACTTGGTCCATCTCATATTCTCCAATTTGCATGGTTAACCTCATCTCTTTCTTCGTCCTCGTCTTATGCTTTCCAATATTTTGGACCACGCACGGTTCTCCTTGCGTAGTCCTAGTGCATATGTTAATGAGTTCTTACAATCCTTTTACAACCTTAATGTCACACAGTAACTTCATGCATGTTTTCAGGAATGTTGTAAGAATAGATGGGCATATCTGGCTCTGGTCTATCTTTGCTTCCTGAAGTGGAGGCATCAAGAAAGACCTTCTTAGCTTCCATAAAGGTTTCTTGAGTGCGCTCCAAATAAAACTTTTCTTCTTTCGTCGGAGCTTTGTGAACCCAAGTACTATCTTCTGGTTGTTTGCCTTTGTCATCTCCCTTCAAAATTCCATTTTGGAGCACAATTTTCACATTTGGATCTTCCTCATGTGGCTCGAACCTCATCATTTGCAGGTTTTCAGTCAGGGGAGGTGGTATCTCTCCCTGGTCACATATCCTAGCTATCAGCATAGGACTATCTTCTATCTCATGATCAAACAAGGTACAATATAGACATGATGGACGTGTTGGGTTCGTACAATCATGGGCATAATGTCCTAGCCCTATGCAATTGTAGCATATCAGCTGTCTGTGACCTCTTCCAGGTCCTCCTCCACCTCGGCCCCGCCTATGCTCCTAAAATCCTTCTCGCGCCACTCCTGCGTTCTAGTCTAGGGGCTGTGTTTCAACCTGAAATTTGTAGGTGGGAGTTCTATCCATCATCATCTCAGAGATTCTACAAGTGTGCTCATCGTGTGCCACCGACCTACAGAAATTACAGAAGAACTATTGCGAATTCCATGTGTACTTCTGTAACAAATGGCAGTTGTCCGTAGCATGCTTTCCTCCTATTTGACAAATCGCGAACCACACTATGTCCTAATTGTGCCTACAGCCTTAACGACATTGGTGCTCCTCCCACACGGTAATTTGCGAACACCAGGCAGTGGTCCTTATCATTACCCTAACCTTTGCATTTTACACACCACACCTCTTCGTGCACATTTGGTCGAGCAGTTTTGTCCTGTTTTAGACTCTGCATCTCAAGGCATAAGTTTTTCGACTGTGCATGGATTTGCAGAACTCCCAAGTTAGGATCTTGCATTAGGGTCTCATGAAGCCTCATCGTGATCTCTAAGACCTTTGCTTGAGTCGTTAACTTCTACTGTGACAATGCGCTCCTCAAATGTGGCATTAGCGATACTACAAACCATTCATGGTGTTGTCCATCCGTCATATTCATATTAGCTTCACAAATCATACACTTTAGCCTTTGATCCAACTCCCAAGGAGTCTCACCTGGTAGCATTGTGATCTCTTTAAATCTTATGATCAACTTCGATTATGACTTTGGCCTACTAAATTCCTTATTTAGCACAATTTGGATATCTGTGATTCCCACATTTGGATTGTCATTAGAATGCTTAATATACCAGGTCAGCGCATGATCCTGCAGAGCACTAACCAACGTCGCTTTCTTTATATTGTCATCTGTAACTCCCTGCGCTTCCCATACGACGCTTACCACGAATCAAAATTGGTTCAGATCTATATTTCCCAATCCCTTGAACACAAGCAACTTTATTGTGCTTGCCATATTGAATTGTGGTGGCAGTGGAGGTGGTACGGGTGAAGAGAGAGGTGATGGTGGTGATGCTGGTGGCGGTGTGGGTGGGGGTGTTATGTGCGGAATCCTCTGCCTTATCAAATGGATCACACTTCATGGAGAGACCTTCATGAGCTGTTCCTCACCCCCTTGTGGAGGTGAAATCAAAGGGCTATTCTCTGGTCCCTTACTTCCTTTGTTCCTGTAGGTTTTTCCACTTCGCGTAGCTCCAAACATCAAGGTAATTGGATAACACTCTTTTCACACAATAAAATTTTAATCCAAGTATTCAGAGACTTTACGTACTTACCTCGCGGTCCTTTGAGAAAGCGTCGCTTTGCCTCACTATAGTTGACTGAAGTGTCTACTACGAACTCAGTAATGAATCCTCCTATAATCCGATCAAGCCAGTGATCAATAGCACACACGATATTATCTTCCAATGCTTCCAATATACGCACCAATTCTAGGGTCCACGCAATAGGACCATCGAGCTCCCACCTTCCTTGGCTATCTTCTAGCTTCGTGATCCACTCATACAACTCAGTAGGGAAAGATGTGAAGAAAATTCAGTGAATCTCTGTGTACAGGTAGTAGTCTAACCACTCTTTTTTTGTTAGTCATGGATTCCTATTCTCTTGTGCTGCGAACTTGTGAATTCTCCTATCCAACCAACCTTCAAGATCCTTCTTAGTTGGATTCCAATGATATGACATCAGACATCTCTATGTAGATTCTGGTCCTAGAAATGGAACCATTTGTTGGCTTGTTGGGGCCTGACCCAGGTTTAGAGTTAATTAGCCAAACAAATCCCTACACTACTGGCCCTTTTGGTAACAGGCCGCGGTGTGCAAACTAAAGTCTCACCCAAAGTAGTATGGGGAGATGTTGGAACCAAGTTTCCGCACCCTCGAGATGTCTAAGGGGTCGATTTAGTCCAACTGTGAATATCTTCGTGCAGGTCACTTTGCACACTATTCTGACTTGTGATACCTTCGCAATCTATTATAATCGCCTTCGTGTAGCCCTAACCAGGGACTGAGATGCTTTTTCACTGCTAGGGCAGCGATCTGTGCTATTTCCCAAGTTATAGTGCATATCTTACTTTTCTTCTTACAAATGTTAGTTAACTTCGTGTAAATAGATACTTTATCTTGCATTCACTAAATCAATCCAATCATGTATGTTCATGCATCATATAAATAGTATAAATGCAATTTATACCCAATATATTCAATGTAGAAAACATGAGATAATTACACAGAATTGATATGAAAACTTCTCTTTATTAATGCTTCCATGGTTACAGACTCGACTCACCTTGCACACTCAATTGTAGGAGTCTGCGCACTCAGTTGCGAACTACTAGGCCTCTGTGCACTCAGATACAAAGCCTTCTCCTACTCTATGAACCAAAGACTTGATTCTACACTTTAGATAGGACTCAATTCTTCAGACTTAGATCCCTACTTCTTCTCTTGTTATACAACTTAGAGCCTTGATTTATTTATACAATCCCATGGTTCACAGACCATGGGTAGATCTCTAAAAATGAAATTACATTACAAAATTGAGGGTAGAAAACCCTATGAATCACTTACAACTTCGTGCTTCGCGCCTACAAAATACGGAGTCTTTACATCAGATTTACATCTTCTGACCAAACACTTGGGCTTAAGCTCAAAATTTTTCCTTGGGGGATCCTGCACCCAATAATGTTGCTCCAAATTTTCTCCATTGCATGATGGGCCACATCACTAATCTCATCCATGTCCCCCTCGATGAGGACCAAAGGTGTTGCGCTAACAGACTTGTCAGATTTATGCTTCTTGTGCAGTCTGTAGAGCTCTGATTCTGCCTCTTTTTGATAATGAAGGGGGACTCCAATCCTATGGCCCCTTCCTCTTCACCCTCTGTGTCAACTTATTCATTGGTGCACTCCATGTCAGACTTGTTGAGGTCAATGGTGGCCTGCGATGTGGTGGCAATTTTCTCCTTTAACACTTCTGTCTCTTTGGCATAAACCTTCTCTTTTGTTGCTTCTTTCTCCTTTGTAGAAGCCTCCTTTTGCTAAGTGACCTTTTCTTTTGTCGTGGCATTTTCGTTCATGGAAGCCTTTTGTTCTTCCTTCTTCCTCTCTTTTTCTACTGTCATCACAGTTATGGTTTTTGCTGTTTCACCTTCGGCAACCTTACTGCTTCCTATGCCCACATAAGATGTGGTCAGCTAGTAACTTGGCCATTTATTGACAACCACCATAATTTCATCTTTAGCAACCAAGTATGGAAACTTGTGCCATGTGCATGTGGCATCTTTCTTCATGTAGATATTTAGATTATGAAAATGTGCCTTGAAATTAGCAACATTGGCATACTGTGCATGCAGGCTAGGTGATAACCATGGCCACTGGTCAATCACCATCCTCAAATCCGATTCAAACAAGACCCAAAATATTTTAGTCTCCATGAGACGCTCAGGGTGCTTCATCACCCACAGTGAGGTGAACTTCATGGCCTCAGGTAGACCTGGATCATGCTATGGGAATTGGCTTTCCTCTGGCATCCTCCATGCCACCAGTGTGATCAACAAAAGAAGTTACACATAGTGGAACACTTTGCCATCATCCTGGGACTCTCTGCAATCCTCCAAAAATTCATGATATAAGTGCGCAACCCAGTTGTATTGCACTCCTTTGGCACACTACACAACCAAATATATGACTGGAGCCGACACTTCATCAACATGAAACTTCCTCATGATTTTTTTGACAAAATTTGTGTAGTGAGCTGCATTATGCCATCTGGGATGGAACTTGTTAGAGCCTAGATTTTCCTCAGGATGAAAAGGCAAGGTTCTAGGTGAACATCAAACCACACTCAGCCTCGTAGCTAGCCCTACGAGGACAGGAGAGGTCTCTCTCTGGGTCAATCTCGGCGAAGATAATCAATGAGGCTCGAGATGACTAAAACAAAAGCTAATTTTAGGCTAGATATGTAGTACAAAGGTTTGATTTGAGATTTTAGGAGTTTTTGTGTTGAAACAGGGAAAGGAAAATTTGGGCTTGGGGATTGAGGCACAGTTTTTGCAGAGGTCTATTTGGGGAAAGGTAGGTGATTGTCTTGATTATTTTAAAGGGAATGAATGGGTAGATCAGTCTGGTGAGGAGCTAAGGAGAGCAAGAAGCTTTCAAGGATTCTCCTTAAACAGATGAAATAATGGAAAATCAAACAAACTTAAAGGCAGAGCATAACAATCTATGGATTCTACCTTAACACTTCATTTGTTCAATTGTAGAAGATGAAAGAAGGAAAATGATACACATAACAACTTACAATTACTGAAAGAAGCACACCATCAAAACAGAAAGCCACATGGATCCCAAACAGTGCTGCAAAACCTTGGTCTTTCCTTAGCCAAAAATGCAGAGATAATATGTACAATAGTATGCCAAAGCAATCCCAGTGTCCAAACCTTAAAGTGACTAAGAGAATACATGATATAGACTAGCCCAACCCATTCCCTTGCCTCTGGGGGTCGAGCTCATCATTCTAGGAGCTGATCCAACTGATTCTAAACGAAGTACTGAAATCTAGGCAATCAAAACAACTTGCCTCTATATGTTAGGAAACTGATTCATTCATTTAATTTTCACTTTTTAGTGAATGAATCATCTAGAAAAAGTAAATAAGTGCCAAAATTACATCATTTTTACCCAATTACATCAAGAAGCAAAACTAGTCAAACTGGTTGAATTTCTGAGCTGGAAGGTGAAAAATTGGGCAAAAATCCTCTGTGTGCCGTGCCAAATCTCTGTGCATCGTGCCACTTTGAGGCTGAGTTTGAGGAACTTCCTTAAGTCCAAATTGAGCCCAAGTGTTTTTTTTGGAAAGCCCTACCTATTTAATTTCCAACCCAAGTGGAATTTTCCAATTTGGTGTCCATTTGGCCCTCCAAAAGTGCATTCTCCCAAGACTGCTTCCTGTGTGTCAAAATAGGGGCAGTGAGGTCATTTTTTGAGTGTTTTTTGACCTTTTAGGGATCAAGAACTTGATGAAATCCTTAGGTAATCCATGAGAATACATAAATTTCCATAGAAAACCTATAAATGCAAAATTTTCCTCCAGAAGATCTCCCAATTATAAGCACGCGCCAAGTGGCGCTACGCATAAAACTGAAAAACCTGTTTTTAAAGCCAAAAATTCAAAATTGACAAAACTTTCTCCAAATTCCTTGAAATTTGGGCTGAAGGTCTATCATTGAGTATCATGTCAGCCAAAGGAGCTTTGGCCAAGATTTGAAGCCGATCATGCTCTTTTTACAACGTTTCAGTGTCCTCCTGGTGCATGCAGTTTCAGTGATGGAATCACTGTCTTGTTTGTATGATGAATCTATCCATCTCCATGGTGTTTGAAACAAGGTGTATGTTTGGTTTAGAATAACTTGTCATAAACAATCCATGAAAAGATTATAAAATGAGGGTCGTTCTCATCTTTACCTTGATCATCTCCATGACCCCAATAAATTGGGTGATATGTTACATGATACCGAGCAGATGCCTTTGCATATTGATCATTTGAAGAGCTGCTTTCATCATCTCCAAACCATGACCTGA
This sequence comes from Pinus taeda, assembly GCA_000404065.3. NCBI lineage: Eukaryota > Viridiplantae > Streptophyta > Pinopsida > Pinales > Pinaceae > Pinus > Pinus taeda. The sequence goes on from APFE030966888.1 coordinate 58,405, forward strand.
CATCCTTTTTATCATTTCATACATGATTGTTTCCTTGAGATCTCCAAGCTTAGAACCATGGAGTTTTGACAAACTGAAAATGTTTCCACTTACTATTTCTTCTTCATATATAATCCCATAATGGTACATTAATGTAGCTAATTCAGAGTCATACCAGTTTTTGCATAATAATGCATCATTAATGTACTTTTGAAATCACCGCACCTCCAAATACTTATCATATGCCTTCTCTGCAACTTCCCTTGTGAATGAGTTTATAGACAGAGTATCTGTTGCAACTTTCTTCACGGACCTGTAAAGTTTATCAACTATGTTTTCTTTAAATATTCACCATACAACAAATACCATCAAACAACCATCAAATTTGGATGAAAAGCTATGAGAGAAGCTCAACCCACTTGTAAAAATGATGATCCAAGCATATTGGGTGATTTTGGATAAAATTTTTGAATTTTTTGGTGGCACGGTGCATTGGGCAACTAGCGCGGCGCACAGGGAAGGTGCGGCGCACTGGGCTTGAGGCGCGACGCACTAGGCTTGAGGCGCGGCGCATAGAGCCTGTGCATAGCACCTTTTTGCAGGAGACTTTTGGAGGCCTTCCTGGTGTCCAAATCGGGCACAAGATATCTTGTTGGAAAGGTATTTGAGATTGCTTTCCAACTCAATTGGAATTTTTCAATTTGGAGTTCATTTACCTTGTCAAAAATCAAATCTCCCAAGACTGGTAAAAATGTGCCAAATGAGGCTGCCTCAAGGAAGAGTGCTGTTGTAGTCAACTTTTGAAGGTGTACCTCAACTCCAAATTGAGCTCATGATAACTCATTGGAAAGGTTGTTGTATCTAGTTATCATTCGACTCATCACGAAAGTCATTTGACCAACCACGCTAGGATAAAAATTGATTTTCATAAGGTCACTTCAGAGGTGCATTCAATTCTCCTGAGGCAATGGTAGTTTTGACATTTCTATAAAAAAATGAAACCTGTGTAAAAAGTGAAGGACATTTTTCTTCCTTGGCCTATTGTGGACAAAAACCTCTCTCAGTTTTCCCAAATTCATCTTTTATTGCTCAGAAACATCATTTGAGTAAAACCTACCCCGATGTGTGGAACAAGGGACTTGTCGAAATGAAGCGAAATGAAGTGGATAGGGGGCTTCTAAATTATTGAGGAAATTTTGAGAAGTAGGGAGGGATGTTAGGAAGTAGGGGAAAGTGGAATCTCAGAAATTGAGTGAGGGGAAGAGGTCCAAAAGGGAAAAACATAGGCCTAGCCTAGAAAATAGGGTTTGTAGCAAGAAACTAGGGTTTGTGCAAAAATGAGTAAATTAGGGGATCTCAGTGATGGGAAGTGTTTAATAAGGTACATTAAGGATAGGGGAAGGTGTATGAACATTAGGATACAAGTTTTACTAATGATTTGACCATCCAAGAGAAATTTCCTTCAAAACCCTAGGAGAGGGAATGAACTTTACTGAGGCACAACTGACACATGAACAAGGTGTCAAATGACCCATTGGAACTTGACATGATGATGACAACCCTCTGAATGATGCTACAATCAACCGAATGGTGACATGGACCGACATTTGGAAAACTTTGAAAGGAGTAAAATCAAACCCTAGATCTAATGCCTAGTGACCAAATTTTGCTTGAAGACTCACTGAAATGACAAAATTTGACCTTGACACTTTGTAAAAGCATGTTTGATCACTGGAGGAAGGCTGCAAATACTGACACTAATAGCACTGATTGCATAAACACACAACTTGTTCACCAACATGAAGTTGCTCTTCATCTAATCTGCTAACTTCTTCTCCCCCAATGTTTTTATGAAAGCATTCAGAGGGTCTATTCCTTGATACAACAAGAGTGTTATTTGGTGGATCAAGATATCAGTGATAGGGATGGGCCCTCCCAACCAAAGGCATCCATCATGAAATGACATCAATAATTGACACACATAAATCGTATTAATGATGCTGTAGTTGAAATGTGGCACCCACAACATGTTTAATAGCCCTGTGGACCTAACTCTGTCCACCCATTTCATTGGATCAAGATGCGTGACATTTGATTCTTCATAATATACCTTATTTAGTTATTTTCTTGGTTCCAGTTGTTGGAACTTTGCTTGATCCCCCAAGTCTGAATCTTCCATCTTCAAATATGGTATTCGGGCTAAAAGATTGCCCTCAAAAGGTACGATTTTTGGCAGCAACGGTGTGGAGACCATGAACTTTGCTGAATCTGGGTCTTTAGGAACCTTGGTTGTATATTTCCTCAGTGGTATATAAGGTGGTAGTCAAGTTATTAGATCAAATTATTCCGCATCAATCTTCCCAATTCCCATGGTTAGTTATTTCTTATCTAGGTCCAAAGGTTCTATCAACTACTTGGTTCTATCCATTTTCCCCTTTTGTCTGACCTCTGTTGGATTCTTGCATGGTGATTGCCGCATCGATGCTTTCTTGGGCTTCTTCTGCTTCTTCTCTTCGGTAGTGGAAGCATATGGTTTAGGTCTTGGTGACCTAGGTGCTGTAGTAGGAAAGTAGGCATAGGTTGGGCCAACTCAGGCTCAGGTTGGGTTGCAGTTATTCTCTCGAGGAAAATTTTGCACTGCCAATTAGTTAAATTGATGAATCCTGGCTGTAAAATCTTCTCTTTAAGTATTTCCCAATCTTCTTCAAACATAAAACAATTCTTTTGGCACAAGCTAAAGCAAAAAAGCTCAAGGCAAATTATGAGGAAGCAAAGTGTTCGAATGTGGAGCGAGATGCAGTATTTATAGCCCAATTTGAATTCAAATCCATATGTTCCTTCCAAATCCTTATAATTAATGAGAGTTTGGTAGCAAATCCAATGATATGCATCTTAAATGCTCCCCCAACCCCCTTTAACATTAAATTGCCATCCAATCAGGTACAATGCTTCCAATAGTCACTTTTTGGCCAGGCTACACGGGACCCACCATTCTAGCGTAGCTCCTTTATCGTATATCTCTTCTGTGCCTTCTCTTGATTCATCACACAACCCATTTAATTTGCCTAACCATTCTTATGGTAGTGTAGTTTATAGTCCCGCACTCCCTTGTAACTGCCTGGAGTACTAAGACTCCCCAGAATTCATATAGTAATTGCGTAGCGGTGGGATCACCCCTGTACAACTTTAATCGATTTCCATTGACCTTTCTTGGAAAAAACTACCCATTCAATTTTGCGAACTGAGCTACACCTCCATTTGTAATCTCCTTGACGATATAGGGTCCCAACCAATGCATTTGGAACTTTCCTGGAAACTTCATGAACTTAATATCATACATCAATACTAGATCCCCACTCTTCAGTGTGTGCTTCTTAATATGGTAATCATGCCATGCCTTTTTGCAATCCTTCTGCACCTGCTGATGAAAGCCATCCAAGAAGCGATCTTCCTCCAACTCAAGTAGTTGCGCAAGGCATTCTTCCATGGTATCTCGATCAACCATGTCTGTAACTGTAATAATCCACAAACTTGGAATGATGTACTTGTTATAGACATTTTTGGGCACTTCAACCCCAATCATAAATGTCCATAAACTGAGGTCTCCTCAGTCCCTAAATGTGTCGCTTCACTGCCTAAAGGAACAAGGTCAACTGATTACATCATCTCCCAGAATTTTTCCACTGAAAACTGCTCATAAATGGTCAAAACTAGACCATACTGAAAGCTCAATGTAGAGGGTGCGATGCATATCACCTTCCCAATGTAAAAGGTGCGATGCATACTGATTTTCTCCTCTATAGGGTGCGATGGTTGGGAATGGACAAATGGCAGGGACAAAAATGCGAGGCTGAAGATCATGGAATCTTCTAGAAGCTTCCCCTCTGACACTTGCCTCTCTATTTTCGACCAGGGATGAGTAAGAGATCATCATTCTCCAAGTGGAAGCAGGAACTATCAGAGAGAGGACACTAATCAAGATCCTAGAAGATGACTCACCTCTCTGTAATCATCTATATATGGATCCCTCATCACAAAGATTCCAAAAGGCTGGAATTTTGTATGTTATAGAGAGAAGTGCGTTGGTTTCTGGTGTAATTTTCATAGTGTTGGGTGATCTAAGCTTTGCTTGAGGTGAAGAAGGGCTTCCTAGCTGGAGATGATGTTGGGTCAGAGCACATGGTTGTAATCCTCTTGCTACTTTTCATCTTAATAAAGCTATTCTTGTTTCCTTCCATATTCTTGTGTACTAGTTTATATATGCATTTATACGGTTAATACACATCTGATCCTGTATTATTATGAATTTAGATCTTTGTTTCTTCGATAGTACTATGTTGCTGTGATCTACAGGTTCTTTTGAAGCTGGGTAACAAAGAAGAGTGGCGAAGCCTATCAAGAAGGAGAAGGAAATCAAACGCAAGACTCAGGTTGGTCTTCTTGGTTCTCCTCTTGTCTATGTTCATAAAAGAAAACAATAGTAGACTTTGATTGTTTGTTTCTAAGATAGCCACCCATCTTAGTGGGAATAGCAGCATCCAAGTGGACACTATTCCCAAATAACAGTACTCCATTGACATCACAACTTCTTATCCATAAACCAGTCTAAATGGTGTTTGTACAATCAATTTTTTGCAGGTAGTTCTATACGCCCATAGAACAACTGGTATGCGCACATCCCAATCGTTCCTTTTTGCATTACAAATCTTCGTTAAGGCATTCTCTAGAATTTTGTTAAAGGCTTCCACTATTCCGTTTGCTTGAGGGTGATACGATGTACTCTTCTTGTGATACATTTGGAACTCTTCAAGAAAGGAAACAATTGTTTCACTTAAGAAATGCGAGCCCCTATCACTCATCAAAATTTTAGGTCAGCCAAACCGAGATAAAATGTATTCAAAAATGAACTTCATAGCTGTGGCCATGCTACAGTCCTTCACGGGTTGTGCCTCAACCCATCTAGTCAAGTATTCGGTTACTGTAATGATGTATCTTGTTCCGAAATTCTTTCCTAGTGGATGAATTGGTCCTACGAAATATATGGCCCACTTATCAAACACTTGTAATGACACTTGTGGGTTCAAAATAAATTCATTCCACCGCAACAGCCTCCCAGTTCTTTAACAAGCATCGCATGCCCTACAATACTCCTTGGAATCCTTATGCACAGTTGGCCACCATAGTCCCACTTGTAGGATCTTCTGCGCATTTTCTTGTCCCGCGTAATGTCCTCCTGCAACTCCTCCATGTGCTTCAATGAGGATACTTTGTTTTTCATACTCCAGGACATACTTGCACAATATTTCATCCGATCCCATTTTATGTAAGTGCCCTACAATAACAAAAAAATCTGCATCCTTGACCACCAATTCTTTCTTTTTCTGTGTCGTATATCTTTTAGGAGCTATACTTGTAGACAAGAATTGGATTATGTCTACAAAATGTTTGTTTACGATACATACAACAAAGAGTTGCACATCAGGTGTTGGATTATTAGGCCCTGACCCAGGTTCATAAGAGTTATTAGCCAAACAAATCCCATAGCTACAATCCCTTTCGGCAACAGCCCGCGGAGCGCAGACTGAGGTCTCACCCAAGGTAGCAGGGGAGGGTGCTGGAACCAAATTTCTGCACCCTTGGGATGTCTTGATGTGGTCTGGAGGAGTCGCGAACCGTTCTGCGGCCTTGCACTACTCTGTTTTGTTATTGGGCTTCCCGTAGATCCGCATAGGTGCACTTTCTTATTAATGAACTTGTTATAGATTTGATCTTCTAGTTATAGTCTTTAAGCAAACATTTAACAATAAAACCCAGCGCGTGCAATCATAATTCTTTAAAGATATAAACCCATATAAAAAACTCATATAATAGATGCATAAACCAAAATACAATATATCCGCAATATTTCAGAAACAACTTATCTTTATTTATATCTTTGTTTTAGTGCAATCTTCTTTCCACCCTATGCACACAACTACAGGGGTTTGCACACACAGCCGCGGACAATATCAGGCCTCCGTGCATATAGCAGCGGAGCCTTTATCTACCCACTAACATCCTTGACTCAAACTTATAGACGTAGAACACTGATTACTTTCACCAACCCATAACACATTAGATCTATTCCAAAAACTTTCCTTCTACCCTTAGAGCCTTACTCTATTATACATTCCCATGGTCCACAGACCATGGGCAGGCTGACTTACTTCCTATTATTATATATTATTTTTGGGTGGACAACCCCTTGAATCAACCTATTACATTTCGCGCTCCATGCATTTCGGAGATTTACAATATTATTACCCAAACTTCTAGGCTTTAAGCCCCAAAACCATTACGCGGGGCCTCCACTACCCAACAGGCCCCCAACACAATCATCGTGACTCATCTTGAGTCACTCGACGGTGCAGCAATACGTGCTGCCTAGGCTTCGTGGTCCACCATCCCTGTGAGTGGCACACTTTGTTCTGCTGCTCCCTCTTTGTCTTCTGCAACTCTTCTTCTAGCTCCTACTCCATTGCCTCCACTAATTCGTGCAACCGATGATGCTCATTCTGCTCTGCTCGATTAACATAGAGCACCCCCTCATAGGATTTTAGCTCATGTTGGGGTGCTGCAGATGAGAATTCTTCGTGCCAATGCAACAAGTATCCAATTTCTGGTCGCCTATACACACTGTCTGCTGCAGATTGTGTTGCAATTTTGCAAGACAATTGTTGCTATCCACGAGATCCCAATCTTCAAGGTGCATTAGAGACGAACTATTAACTGCAATTCCATCATTTGTCTTCGTATTTACAGACTTCCCCTTATCTTTTATAGTTCGTCGGCCAACCCATGGGTTGGGCAGCTACATTCGGACCAGTTCTGCTTCATGTCTAAGATTTTTCGGCACATCCCCTACCATTTGTGCTGAACTCTGCATGGTGCCTATGACCATTGACACCATACTATCTAGAAAGTCCTGTATCTCCATTGGCCATATCACAACCCTTGGGGTTACTCCTTGAGCGTAAATAATGAACAGTTCCATATCGGTGGGAAGGCATAATAGCTTACTTTCCTCAAAATCGCAGATCATTTGACGGAGGCCCCCTATTATTTATAAGCATTTCGAAATTCAAATTCATCGGTTCTCTCCTTTTCTGGTGCCGTAATGTTAAGCCTATGGTAGATTGTTCTAGATTTGGCTCGTACTGCGTCTTTTAATTGCCCGCTACCCGCTCCCTTTTTCCATAACTCAGACATCTTGTCATGAATAGTGTCAGCAAGCTGGATTCTGCTTCTGTACCTACTGATGGAATCCTGCCAGAAACTGTTCCTCCTCAAGTTCTTCCAGTTGTGCAATCCTCTCTTCCAAAGCTGCGGAGTCTGCCATGCCTATCGTCACTGCTATTCACAAACTAGTTACAATGTATTCCATTGGCATGATGGCTTCCTTGCCATAGACTAACTAGAAAGGCGTCTAGCTCGTCAAATTTTTTCCCATTTTTCGATATGCCCATAGCATAACAGGTATGGACAAATCCTAATTGTTTCGCTGTGCATTACATACCTTTGTCAACACAGTCTCCAAGGTTTTCTTGAAAGCTTCAACGGTCCCATTTGCCTATGGATGGTGTTTGGTCAATTTAGTATTCCTAAATTGATATCATTAATTGTCAACCCGGGGCTCGTAAGCTGATGAAGTGAAGGTGTACTATATGTACTTAAGCAACCTCTTAAAGCTTTTTTGTCGTTTGGGGG